>JAOXOE010032036.1:0-11401 GCA_028565055.1 Phoeniculus purpureus
ATTCTTAAAACAATGATGATTTAAGAGTTATTTCGTCATGTATTTTTCCCTCAGGTGGCATTTCTGGACACTTGTTCACTCAGCCAGGAGTCGAGGCAGAGGGAGCAGAGCTGGCCACAGGGCTGGCAGAGCCCCTGCGTGGTCCCTGCGTTGGGCTCTGGGTCCCTCTCTGGGCTCTGGGTCCCTGTATTAGGATCTGGGTCCCTCTTCAGGGTCTGGATCCCTGCGCTGGGGTCTGGGTCCCTGTGTTGGGGTCTGGATCCCTGTATTAGGGTCCAGGTCCCTCTCTAGGGTCTGGACCTGGTTGTGGCTCCCCAAAGCACCCTCTGGGCAGCCCTGGGGTCCCATGGGGACGATGTCCTTGAGCCGTCAAAGAGCCATAGAGACGATCAGCAGATCACCCCCCTCCCCTTCCCCACATCCCCCAGCGGTGCCGGCTCCTGCGCTGGAAGCCGAGACCAGAACCGGCCTTTCCCAGCGGGACCCCGAGTTTGCTGCTGCTTTTTTGGGGTGGGGTGTGGGGTTGTTTTGAGCACCAGGATCATCGGCTGCAAACCCACCCCCACGGGCCGAGGCAGAGGGGACTGCGGGCACAAGGACGAGGAGCGCTGCTGGTGTCACCGCGGGAGCGCAGCCGGGCGGCCGCGGGGCTGAGCGGAGCCTCCCGGAGCCTCCCGGCGCCTCCCGGCTCTTTTGTAAACTTTTGTGGATCCGTGTTAACGAAAAGAGGGGGAACCGGGCAGAAAAGGAGGGTGGTGGGGGAGGAGGTTCTTTCTCGCTTTTCTGTTTTTATTAGATAAAAAATGGAAAGAGAAAAAAGGGAGGTTCTCCGAGTGCTGCTGCGAGGCTGCTCCGCGGTAGGAACCCCCCGAGTTTGGGGCTGGGGGGGCACCGTGGGGTGGTGGGAGGGGAAAGGGGGAGGCAAAACCTGCTCTGCTGGGTGCTCTGACAAATGGAAGGGGGTAGTGGGCAGCACCAGAGCTCCCAGCGAGGGAACTGGGAGCAGTGAGGAGCTATGGGGTCGTTCCCAGGTGCTGCTGCCGCTGCTGCCGGTCCCCTTCCTGGCCAACGGCCCTTTGCTTGGGGTTCACCCCGATCCCTGCTTGTTAGGGGAAGGACTTGAGGGTCAGCTGAACTGCAGCCCCAGACAAGGTGCCTTTATCAGCCCACGCGGGGCCCTAAAAGACCCCGGCGTGGGCACAGCTGCACCCAGAGCCTGGCCAGCACCTCGCCGGGGGGGTCCTTCCAAGAGAAAGCATTGCTCCGGGGGTCCCGCCAGGGCTTAGATCAAGGAGACCAGCCCAGCCAGAGCTGGGGGTGACGGGATGCAGATGCCCCATCTCAAGGCAGCTGTGGTGCCCCCTTGAGCGAAGCCTGTGGGCGTAGGGGGGCTTTGAAGGGACCAATGGGAAAAGAACCTCATGCACAGAGCTGTTTGAACTTCTCACTCACCCTGCAGCCGAAGGCCCCTGGTTCCCTGTGAGATGAGCTCTGTGCTCCCCAAACGGCTCCGGTGGCTCTGGAGAGCGCCAGCTCTCCCTGGTCCCCACTCAGGCACCAGCAGTGTGCTCAGGGCTCAAGCCCAAAGCCAAGTGCTGGCTTAAACACCGAATTAAGAGCTGAATTAGAGTCAGGATCCACTCTGGAAGCTGAGCAGCAGAGCTCTAGCCCTGCTCCGGTGAGCAGCACCGGGGTCTGCAGTGGCACAGCCTGGCGCAGTCCTTCTTCTCTGCCTTCAGCCCGAATGCAAGGTGTGTTCCCTGTGGTTCAGCGAATTGGTGCTGGAATGTGTGGAAATAGCTGCTGAGAGATTTTCTCCGGCTGTAAAAATGTCCTTGATTTAACTCTGCTGGTCCGTTTGATGCTCTGCAGCATCTCCCATCCCCTCCAGCATCCCAGTCCCTGCAGCATCTCCCATCCCCTCCAGCATCCCAGCCCCTGCCAAACCACCCCCAGCTCCCCAGTCCAAGCAAGGAGTGAGCCCTTCCAAGGCTGCAGTTTTGTAGATGCAGAGGAAAAAACTTGCTGCTCCAGGCTGCTCCAGGCTGCTCCAGGCTGCTCCAGGCTGCTCCAGGCTCTGCGCTGGGGCCGAGGGGAAGGGCCAGCGGCTGCCTGAGCCACCCGCTCTCATCTCAAAGCGCTGCTGCCAAAGCAAGGATTAAAAACCAAGATCCAGGCAATTAACTTGATTTCCCTTGAGAGCAGAGCAGCTCCACCATCTCTGTGGAGTTGGACAGACAAACCCACCCCCTCGCAGGGCCCTTTTGCCTGTGTCCCTGGGTGGCTGCTGCAGCCCAGGGTGGCCAAACCACCCCCCAGAATGGCCCAAAGCAGGAGCTGTGCTGGAGCTGCCCCTGTCCCTTCCTTTCACCCCAGAGGTGCCTCAGACCCGGGTTGTTGTTGCTGTTATTTATCGTTCAAGCCCCAGCAAGCTTTCCCCAGGCACGGTGCTGCGGGAAAGTCTCCCTAACCCCTTCCCACTCCCAGGTGGGGGAGCAGAGCCTCACCAGGACCACCCCATCACACAGAGGACAAGGTCCTGTCTGCTGGAGACCCTCCCACAGAGGCCACAACGAAAGCTGGAGGAGCCAGGGCAGAGCCAGCATCTCCCACCAGCACCTCTCACCCTCTGCATCTTGCAGCTTCCAGGCTGCACTGCTGGGGGAGCAGCCCCCCTGCTGCCACTGGCCCTGCAGCACTGAGCCCTTCGTGCAGGAGGGCAACACTCACCCTCCTCATCCAGCCGCAGACGCCCCCTGACAGGTGCCTTACAGTAGCTGTGAAGATTTACAGGGCTCACGATGGGGACCTACAGCTCATCCTCTGCCCTGGGGCTGGATTCTGCATCCGGGGAGGCTTTGCTGGGCTTATCTTGGGGTGCCAGGCAGCAGGAACAGCAAAATCGAGTTGAATTTTCAGTTCCTTTCAAGAGGGAGCAGTCCCCGGGTGCCAGGAGGTTCCAGCCCTGCAGGGTGTCATCTCCCAGCCCAGGGAGGGAGGATGTGGCAGGAAGCAGAGATGCTTCAGAGCAGGGAGAAGTAGGGTCTGGCCCAGGATGCTCTTGACTTAGAGGGCTCTTTAACCTCTTTAATCTGCCCCCCAAAGGCCTGGCAAGAGCCAGGGCAACTCAAATTAGACACAAGATGCTGTTGGGTTGGGTTGTTTGAAGCAGCAGCAGTAATTAACTGCCAGAGCAGCCCTCCCGATTGTGGGGGGCAGCAGCCTGTGCTTCCGAGCCCCACCCTGGGTTGGGCTCTTAGAGCTGCTCCGGTGAAGAGGCTTCTGACATTCTCCAGCCCAGGGGACTGTCACCAGCACCTGCCAGCAGAGCCCAAGGGTGTGGGGGGGACCCAGCAGGGCTGGGAGCTGAGCAGGGGATGGTCTCATCATCTTCCTGTGCTCCCCACTCCATCCACCTGGGATCACAGAATCCCAGAACATCGGGGATTGGAAGGGATCCCAAAAGATCAGCCGGTGCCATCCCCCTGCCCCAGCAGGATCCCCTAGATCCAGTCGCACAGGAACAGCCCAGGCAGTTTTGGAACGTCTCTCCAGAGAAGGAGACTCCACAGCCCCTCTGGGATGTCAAAGGCTGCTTCGGGAGATGCTGCTCCTCCAGCCCAGCCCAGCCCAGCCCAGCCCAGCCCATCAGGCATCAGCCCCAGGCGCTGGTTTCTCTCCCATAACCTGCTCTCCCTTAGCTCTTTGTCAGCTTTAATTTCCCCTTTCCCCTCTCTTTTTATTACCTTCGCTTTGAGAGTAGTAAAATCGTCTCGTTTCTGCTTTGCCTGCCCTGCACCCACCCCACTCCTCCTCCTCCTCCTCCGAGCGAACAGCATCGCGTGTCACTCACGCAGTGGAGCTTCTCCGCCCGAGAACATCGAGTGCCCGGCTCTACCTCAAGTGCTTTAAGCACCTAATAAAAGTGGGGCTTGGAGAGGCTCCGTCGCCCCGTCCTTCTTCCGCAGGGGAGATGCTCTCGGTGCCCAGCCCTGCCTCTCCCTGCCTGCGCCAGGGGCTCTCCGGCAGGGGGGTGACGGGCTGGTGCTTGGAGGGTCAGAGCAGAGCTCTCCTCCTGTCCCCCTCTCCCCAGCACTCCCTCTGACATGATTTCAGTGAGCACCCCGCAAAACCCTAACCCCAACCCCGGTGCTGAGAAGAGCTGGGGGGCTGCAGCCTCTCCACGTGTGGAGAGGGGCTTTTCCTGAGGGACTCTGGTGCTGGGACAAGGGGGCTGGGTTCAAGCTCACAGAGGGGAGACTGAGCTGAGACCTGAGGCAGAGATCCCTTTCCCTGGGAGGGGGCTGAGACTCTGGGGGAGGTTGGGGCTGCTCCGTCCCTGGCAGTGTCCAAGGGCAGGTTGGATGGGGCTGTGGGCACCCTGCTCTGGGGAGAGATGATGCCCTTATGAGGAGGCAGGAGCAGCTTTCCAGCCATAAGGAAAATCCTAGAGTCACCTACATGGGGGTCTCCACCGCAAGCAGCTCTTCTTCCAAACCCCACCTTCCCCTCGTCCCTTCTCCCCCCTCCCATCAACAGGAGGGGAAATTGAGGCAAAGAGCTGCTCAGCGATTCGCGGCCCTCAGACCCTTTTCTCTTCCAAAAGGGGTCGAGAGACACGAAGTTCTCTGCCTTTTCCACCCAAAAGGAAGCAGCGGGGAAGGCAGGAGCCCCGGAGGAGAAGTGATTGCAGCTCATTTCCTCGTCGGTGCCTTCTGCAGCCTTTCAGAGCCGCTGCAGCTCGGGCCCCCCTGCCAGAGCCGCTCGGCCGGGCTCAGCAAACGCACTCAGCTGCGGTCGAGTGGCAACTGAGGCTCCAATCAGGCTGATGAGAAGCAGCGGGGCAGGAGAGGTGCTAGGAGGTCAGTTTGGAGAAGTCTGAGGCTAGAAAAGTGCTGACCTCGGCTGCTCTCAGCTCTCCTTGGGCTGGGTTCTGCTTCTGCAGCCCTGGCCGAGCTGTCTGCGGGGATGCTGGGGTGAGGCTGCAGCTGGAGTTTGGTGCAGGGGGTTCTCTGGAGGAACAAAGACCTGGGAGGGTGCAGCAGCATCACAGGAGATGCCAGCAGTGCCAAGGGACCAGGGGAGCTGCAGGTCCTGGCCAGGGGTGAGTTCTCAGTGCTGGCCACTGGTTCTGCCCTTGCTGCCAGCACCAGACAGGCTGGAGGGATCAACTAGGGAACTGCTGAGCACCCAGGTGATGCTTTGGGGTGTTTGGGGTCCAACCCCACAGAGAGTGAGGGTGCAGGAGGCTGTGGCTGTGCCAGGACAAGGGGTAGAACTCTCATCTCAGCTTCTGCCCCTGGTGGGATGTGTGGGGTAGCCACAGTACCCTCAGTGCTCCTGAGACATCCTGGATCCATATTGAACCTTAAACTGGAGAGGGAAGGAGATGAACTGGGTTTTAGATCTGCAGGAGGCTAAATGGGAATAAGGGAAAGGGGAGCGGGGGGCTCACACTGATGAGAAATGAATGTTGGCTGGTGGTGGCAGGAGCCAGTGGGGAGAGCAGAATCCTTCTGGGAGCCCTCCCAGGGCTGGAGGAGACCCTGAGAAGTACTGGGCTGCCCAGGGGGGTTGTGGAGTTTCCTCCTCTGGAGCCATTTCAAACCCTCCTGGGCATGTTCCTGGGCAACTGGATCTAGAGGATCCTGCTGGGGCAGGGGGATGGGACTGGATGATCTTTGGAGGTCCCTTCCAATCCCTAATGACTGGATCTAGGGGATCCTGCTGGGGCAGGGGGCTGGATGCTCCTTCAAGGTCCCTTCCAATCCCTAATGTTCTGTGATACTGGATCTCATCAGAGAGATGCAGAGGGGAGACGACACCTCCTGCTTCTGCAACGAGAACCAGAGAAATTGGATCAAAGTCAGACAAATACCAAGGTGGGGGGGGGATGGTCCTGCAGAAAACCTCCGGAGAGCAGAGCTGGTGGTTGCTGGTGGGACTCCCGACCAGCTCTGATCTCCACCAGCCCTCCGCAAACCCTGAGCAGCATCTTGTAAATCTTTAATTACGAGAGAATTGCGACCCGAGCCCTGAGCACGCAGCCGGCGCTGATCAATATTTCAAGTTGCCACAGTGACGGATCTGAGGGGGGATTTACGTGGAGATGGATGGCAGTGACAGGGATTAAACAGCAGATCCCGGCGAATGTTACCGAACGGATAACTAATGCAGGGGCCGGGCTGCTGCTGGCGAAGAGGAGGGGAGGAACCTGCTGCTCTGGCTTTGGGCTGGGGGAGGCTGCGGGTTCTCCTTCTGTGGAGACGTTTCAAACCCCCCTGGGTCGTGTTCCTGTGCGACTGGATCTGGGGGATCCTGCTGTGGCAGGGGGATGGGGCTGGGTGATCTCTGGACGTCCCTTCCAACCCCTAAAGCTCTGGGTTTCCGTGATGCTGAGCACTGGGCTCTGCCCTGAAGGCTCACGGTGAGGTGGTGGGGAGGGGAGGCTGGGGAAGGGTGGTAAAAGCATTTTCTCTCCTGCTTGGAAGCAAGAAGCCAGGAGCTGATGGTCTCTCTGGAGATGCTGCTGCTTTGCTGCTCTCTGCCAGGATCCTGTGGCCATGGTGGTGCTGAGAAGAGCTGGGGGGCTGCAGCCTCTCCGGCCCCATCTGTGGAGAAGGGCTTTTTCTGAGGGGTCCTGCGCTGGGATAAGGGGGCTGAGTTCAAGCTCCAAGAGGGGAGACTGAGCTGAGATCTGAGGCAGAAATCCCTCTCTGGGAGGGGGCTGAGGCCCTGGGACAGGCTGCCCAGGGAGCCTAGAGAAGGCTCCAGAGGGACCTAAGAGCAGCTTCCAGCACCTGAAGGGGCTCCAGGAGAGCTGGAGAGGGGCTTTCTCCCAGGGACTCTGGTGCTGGGACAAGAGGGCTGGGTTCAAACTGAAAGAGAGGAGATGAAGAGGAGATCTGAGGCAGAAATCCCTCCCTGGGAGGGGGCTGAAGCCCTTGAACAGGCTGCTCAGGGAGGCTGTGGCTGCTCCATCATCCCTGGCACTGTCCCAGGGCAGGCTGGATGGGGCTGTGGGCACCCTGCTCTGGTGAGAGGTGTCGGTGCCCCTGGCAGGGGGTTGGCGCTGGGGGAGCTCTGAGCTCCACCCCAAATCAATGTAGGATCCCCACTGTCCAAACCCCCCAGTCTGCAGCAGCCAGGTCCTGCAGCTTCGCTCCTGCTCCCTGTCTCCGTCTGCTCCCCCCACCTTTGTCCCTGAGTGTTGAGGTCACAGACTCCATTTCCATTACTAAACCTCCGGCTCCATTAAGGATTTATCACCTCGCTGAAGGTAACCAGCAGAAGAAAGTTCATTGCTCCTAATAGCTCCGGCCGCACGGAGGGAAGATGCTCCGAGCGTGAATTACCCCAGCAACCTTCCCCATCAAAAATTCATCTGCAGAGGTGGTTAATTATAAATAGGGCAGCGGGGTGATGACAGAGCCCCCGGTTTGGCAGGAGCTGCCCTGTCCTGATGTGTCCTGAGGGTGGGGACTGGCTGTCCTCATCCCTCCTGTGGGATGCCCAGTGCAGCCCGGTAGGGCAGAGTCTCTGCTATAGGGCTCAGCACCTGCCACTGCACCCAGTGGGAAGCCAGAGATTCCGCCCCCCCCCGCCAAGACCCATCCTGCTCCTCACACCCTGTGCCTTTGGGGTGCTGTTGGGGGTTGGCAGCTGCTGCGGCTCAGATCTTGCTGCTGGTTGGGGTCTGCTGAACTGGAGTAACAAGGGAGTGGGGATGGGGAGAACTGGTTTGGCCTGGGAGAGGTGCTGCTGCCCACCGCAGCTGAAGGAAACTGAGGTCAGTGGGGGTGGGTGAGCAGGGATGAGCCCAGCCCTCCAGTTAGGGCAATGGGAACCCACTGGGAGCACCCCTCCACTTCCCAGCATCCCAGCTGAAGCCCCACTTTGGGCTCCCTTCCTCCCAGTACCGATCTCAGCCAGCTCTTCCACACCTCGCACAGCCTCCCACTGACCCACTCCGGCGAATCACCCTTCCCTCAGGTCCCGCCGGCTGCGCTCCAGGCTGCTGCGGGGTCCTGCTGCTGTGCGGGGGGACTCCTGGGTGGGTATTGGGGCTCTGCTCCTTGTGAGCTGCAGCTAGAGCAGCGACCAAGGCTGAGCTCCGGGATGCTGCCCTGGCTCCCCAGATATAAGAGGTTCAAAAGGATCTGAGACGCCCCCAGGGTTCCCGTCTGCCTCCTCAGACCCCAGGGCTCAGGCTGGTTCCTTTAATCCTCCCAGTTCGGACCTGCTGCTGGGGCTGTGGTGCTGCTGAAAGCTGTTTTCAAAGCAGCTGGCAGCTCACAGCGCTGGTGCTCACCCTCCTCTGCTGGTGAGATCCTGGACCCCCAGCCCCCTCACCCCAGTGAGCTCTGGTTTCCCTCAACACAGACCCTCTGGGGTCTCCCAGCCTGCACTTCAGAGGGTGGAACCCAGAGCTCCGGCTACTCAAGAGGCTGCAGCACAGAAGGATCCTTCCTTTCCTGCGATGCTGAGCAGCTCTTCCTCCCCACAGACACCCACCGTGGTTGTCCCTGCGAGGAAGATGAAGTGCTGGTGGCTCCTGGACTAGTGGAACAGCCACCTCCTAACAGGGCAGCTTGGCTGGAAGGAGTCAGTCAGAGGTGAGCGACTCCAGTACCTCCCTGTTGAAGGCAGGAGAATTCACACAATCATTAGGGACTGGAAGGGACCTCGACAGACCATCTAGTCCAATCCCCCTGCCAGAGCAGGATCCCCTTCGTCCTCTCTCCGGGGCTGGCAGGGAGCTGCTGCTCTGCTCCAGGCAGCTCCTGAGCTTTGGGGGACGTCTTTGGGCAAGTTGGTTTGGTTGGCAGCAGGGAGAGTGTGGGGCAGAGCTACAAACCTTCCTGCCCACGGGGAGATGCTGGTGGAAGCTCCCAGTGGGTCTGACAGAGTTAGTGCAGAACAACCCTTTGGTGCCAGCAGGTCCCCCTGGCCACCAGCCCCTCCAAAAGCTGCCAGTGGGAGCAGGCAGGGAGCAAACAGGGGCAGCTGGGCAGGAGCATCAACCCAGCCGACCACCCTGTGCCCACAGGTTTCCTCATGCTGGGGTGAAGAACTGGTTCCAGTTCTCCTGTGCTGGGGGAGCTCTGCTCTGCCCCACCCAGCAATCAAGGCAGCAGCTCCTCAGCAGGCATCCAGGGATAAAGCACTGCCACCGCCGGGTCTGTGAGGCACACGAGGGGTGTCTGTGACCCCACAGGAGACAGCCAAACCCCACCCAGAGCCCTCCTGTCTCCCAGCACAACCCAGTCATGGCAGCAAGGACGGCTGGAGTTGCAGGGGCTGTTGCTGGCAGCTGCTCCAGGCCAGGTGCAGCCGGTGAGAGCCCTCTAGTGAGAGGCCTTCTCAGGAGCATCTCCTGCTTCCATCTCAGCATGCAGAAGGGTGAAGCCACCCCCTGGCACTGCCACAAGCCAAGGCTGCCCGTCCTGGGAAGCTGCTGGCAATGGCACTGGGGACACAGCTTGGGAAGAGCCCAACGAGTGCTGGGCAGATGACGGAGCCCTTCCCCTGCTGCCATCGTGACGGTTGCTCTCCCACCTGCCAGGGACAGGAGGTCTCTCCCCGCCCAGGAACGCAAACTCAGGAAGTTCTCCAACTGCTTAACCAGTAAACAGGACTTTTTACTCAAAAGGCTTCCCCGGAGCACAGCAGCGCCGACAGGAAAGCCCATAAGCTCGGCCGGACCCCAACGGGCTCCCCTAACTAACCGCCGCAGGCGCAGGACACAAACGCAGCCCCTCTGGGCTGTGCCAGGTGCTTCTGGAAATAGTGCAAACACACCGAGGCTGTTCAGCAACTGCTCCTGCTCGCGGCTGCGAGAGCCGAGACGGGAGCTGAACAACAACAGCATCTCCGGGAACAAGGGGCTGTGAGGGAAAGGTGCTGGCAGAGCCTGCAGGAAGGAGCTCTTTGCAGAGCAGAGCCCTTTCTCTTTGCCACAGTTTCCTGCTGCCCTCAGGGGTCTTCTCAGCCCTCACCAGCGTCAGCATCACCAGACGGGGTTCTGTCTTCCGAGAGCTGCTGAAGGTTTGGAAGGAGGACCTTGGCGTGCGGGGTCCCCACGGGGCAAAACAGCCCAAGAGAAGAGGGCTGCACCACCTCAGCTGCCCGAGTTGGTCCCAGTAAGGTGCAGAGAGCCAGCTGAGGGGCTATGGAACCCTCTCGGGCACAAGCAGGGTCTCAACAAGCAGCTTCCAAAAGAGGAAGGAAAACTCCAGTGCTGGTGTCCAGCTGGGGACACCTGACTGGAGCAGACTTCCCCCGCAGGAAAGCTGGTGTCCAGAGCCAGCCCTGCTTCCCAGGCTGTTCCAAAGGCAGCTGATCACCTCCACCTCTGCACAGCACAGCCCTGCAGCACCTCCTCTTCACAGATCCAAATACTGCTCACTTGCGGATGTCTGGGTGGCCAAAAGTGGCACAGAGGCCCTCACTCAGCTCACAGACAGGATGGAGAGCAGCGCCCGCCTCGTGCTGCCAGCACAGCACCTTCACAAAGGCCTCCAGTGAGGGTGTCTTGGTTTCTCCTTCCAGGACTGGAAGATGCAGCTCAGAACAAGCAGAGCGTGAGCAGAAGTGAGCTGCCCCTGTGGCTTCTGAGATGCTCCATCTCCACCTCTGTTTGTCCAACTGCTGCTCTGCCTTTGCAAGGAGCTTCTCGGCAGCAGACTGGAGGATGGAGCAGACCCCAGCAGGCTGCACCATCAGCTCCATCCCAGAGGAGCACTGGAATAAATAGGTACCGTGGGCAGACAGTGCAGAGCTGCGTGACACAGCCCTGAGGGGCTGCTCCCCTGTAGCTCACAGAGGGGCTTTGTGGAGGCTCCACTGGCTCGATCCTACACGGCAGCAGCAGAGGGACAGCGAGATGTCTGGAGAGCTGATGGCTGACGCCGCGCCTGTGTCTCCGGAGTTGCTGAGAAGAGGCACTTGAAGGACTTCAAGGAGGAGAAGCAACAGGTGGAGCTCTGGCTGTCAGTGCAGAGAGTTTCCACACACAGAGAGCATCACACTGCGGAGAATCTCGAGTTCTGAGCAGCACGATGCTGCTGAGAGCCTTGTTGTTCCCATATTGAATTCAAATACCCCCCAGAGTACGAAACGTGCTGGTTTGGGGGGTAACTGGTACCAAAACGTCTGGCTGAAAAGCAGAGGGAGCTAGCAAACGAGCCCTGACCTAGGGGGACGCTTGGAGCACTGAGAGCTGAGCAGGTTCCTGAGGAACAGCAGAGGGAAGCAGCAGCGGGATGCAGACCTTCTCATCTGGGCATCCCAAGGCAGCTGCCCTCACGCATCCCACCAGTGGCAGGACAGATACAAGCTGAGAGGAGTATGAGAGCAGCCCTGAGGAGAAAGACTTGGGAGTGCTGGTTGATGAAAAGCT
>JAOXOE010032037.1:0-11400 GCA_028565055.1 Phoeniculus purpureus
ACTTGGTCTAGGTGATCCTGCTGTGGCAGGGGGATTGGACTAAATGATCTTTTGAGGTCCCTTCCAATCCCTAATGTGTTGTGATTCTGTGAGAAAGTGGCCCTCCCCAGAACATTCCACAGATACGGCTGTGCAAAGTCTCTATCAATACAAAGATTCTCTTCAGTCCTAATGCAGCACACAGGGGGCACTTGCCATAGCCCGTTAGCTGAGGTAAAATATATTATGTATCCTACCTGGTTGTCTCTAAATTGGGAACAGGAACAAAATCCACGCCTATTCTCTCTGAGTAAAACTAGTGCAGATGGGCTTTATGATTATCCATAGATATACTATCTGGCATTCTCAGCCCTGCAGCCTATCCCAGAGGAGGAGGCATATTGCACCATTTCACTGGTTCTCCATCAATACACCTCTAGTACATATAGAGGTAATACAGTAGAAGATAGAGGTAAATAAGTAGAAGAAAAAGTTTTACTCTGAAGAAAACTTAAAACATCCTCCTTCTGTTTAAAATTAATCTCTGAGTTCTGCAAAGCAGGCAGCCATGATGCTCTGATCCTCCTGCTCTGATCCTCCTTTGCTTTTTCTCTGGATACTGCAAATTTATCAGGTCTGAGGAGGATCTGGGATTTCAGCATAGCAGGAAAATCAGCCAAAGACTGATGAGGAGCAGAAAATGCTGAAACTTGAGCAGATTCACTGTTGATAATGAGCACAAGAGACAAAGGGACATTGAAAAAATGATGTATTTTTAAACAGTAAAATGGAAATTTAAACCAGATCAATAGTGAAATGCGTACACTTTTCCACTTCTGGGTGAGATCTGTATTAATTTCTGTTTAGGAAAGTCTCTGGCAGTTCCAGGGACTCAACAGCCTGTTAAGAGGATGTATCATTAGCAAAAAATCCATGACACAATATCTGTTGCTCCTGAAAAACTGATGTTAAATAATTTGGAGAGTAAGTTATATGGATGGATGATCTCCGTGGTTTTATACTTATTAATTCTGATGATGCTACATTAGGTGTTCATTTGGCAGCACTATAAATAGGGGTTTGGGTTGGGTTTTGTCTTGCTTCTTTCTCTAGAGGGTAAATTTATTGCTGTAAGCGTTGCTTAGGGAGGTGGACAACATTTACTTCAGTAGTCACTCAGCAATACAGCTGCTCATTACTAGCTTGGTGAGTCAGTATTTTCTGAAAGAGCTAGCAATTTTGAATTCCTCTATTTCTAGCTACCCAGTTTGAAAGGCCATAAACCCCGCATCTTGCTTTGTTTTGTTTTGTTTTTCCTCCCTGCCACTGAGGAAATTCTGATGATCAGCTCTAGGAATTGTTTTAGCTTATGCAGAATTCAAGAGAATCCATTTCCCTCAATTCTGCAAAGGGTCTAGGAGGCACTTCTTGCATGTATTGATGACTATTCCGTACTCTGAAACGATAGAGAAGGACACTTGATTCTCCAACTTCACGATAACTTTCATGAAATATTTAATACTTGTGTGGAGATTTATTCCTCTCTGCATAATGCAGCCTAGAAGAATGAGTTAGTTAATTATTTATGTTGTGCTGCCGATGCTATTTCTTTCTAAGTGCTTCCCAGCACTATTTGTTCCTGCTTATTACCCAGAGAGGCTTCAAAAGGCAGATCTTGTCAGCAAAGCGGAGTGATAATCTGTTTCATTTGTAGCCCTGCCTTAAGAATGGTTGTGATGGGTAGAAAACAGTAATGGGGCTGAAACAAGAAAAGAGTGACTTAAAACCACCTACAAGACACACTCTGAACCAAGAATAAACCCTGAGCCTTGCTCATGGCTCCTCAGAACTATGCTGGCAGTACGAGAAACTGGAAAGGGGAGTTCAGAGAGGTTTTTTTCAGCAACAGTGTAGAGTGAAGAACATTAAGCAACCAGAGTTAGATGCTTGAGGATGATGATCGCTGCAGGACTTTAAACAGCTCACAAGACAGTTGAGGGTGAGCTTTTGCTCCCATAATCTTGTAATGGGGTATCACTCTGACAGCCAGCAGTGAACTTGGCAGCAGTGGCAAAGCAAGGAGCAGAGGCTGCCAGGAGTTTCTAAGGATGCATGAGAAGAAGGTCTTTGAGCCTTTAGGTCCCATGGGTTCTGCTGCCTGAAAACCACTCAAGGAAACGGCGGGAAAGGGGAGCTGCCTATGCTGTCCTCCTGTTGAAGGCTGTGCGTGTTGACTCTTCTGGCTCAAATCAGAGCATGAGGCAGGGGGGCTGCCTAGCGCTTCCTCCTCCTGCAGCAGCAGACAGGCTTCTCTCTGCAGCAGCTGGAGCATTGTGGTACTTGTAGTGCGATCTTTAAGGTGGCACAAAGTGGCTTCTTAGATGGCTGGGTGTTAGGTGACCAGTGGCAAAATATACTAACAACTAAATCACAGGGGAGAAGAAAACCGTGCTCCACAGTGAGTACTACTGAAGGCGTGAGTTTTTGCTTTTGTTTTTTAAGCAGCTGAGACAGAGACACCTTGTTTGCATTTGTGTCACTGATGTTTAGCACGTTTCTAATTAATCTCTTTGATAAGTGCCACCTTAATATGACATTTTCTTTCGTATATCCTTTGTGTTTCTGCTGCAGTTCAGTGGAACACAACTTTAGATGATTCACTACTAGGGAACAGTAGGTTACCCGCCTCTCCTTTTGGTAAGCAGAGAAGAAATAAAGTCCTTGAGCACAGTGGAAGACTTCTCCTGGGTCGTGGAGGTAGTGCAGACTAGAATCGAGTTCTAACCATCCCCAAGGAGAATGAGCCAGGTTCTCATCTCAGATACAGTGGTGAAAATGATGGACATTTTCAGCCAGTTGATGGTCACTGTACTGTGGGCCATGGAAAAATTTCAGCAGTGTAGCCCTTTTGGTCATTTCTGGACTGTTCTGTGGCAGACTTCCAAGAGAGCAGCTTAGAGACACCATCTAGGGGCTTGAGATGCATGCTTGGGGATTTCTGTGCTAAGGCAGTTGCCTGTAATGTAGTCACGTCAGAGACACCCTGTGTATCTGTGAATCTCACGCTGGACTCATTCAAATACACAAAAGTATCGGGCAGTGAGGGATAGGAAAAACACTCCAGTATCTTTCAAAGGCTCTTGGTAAGAATTGAAATACTTCCTTATTCTTTTTAATAGAATCTGGACTTGGTGCTTAAGGTCTCTCCTGAGTTCTCCACACAAGACTCTAGTGAAATTTCTTTGTGTGTTTCCAAATACCCAGGCTTTCAAATACTGTAAAGCCACAGCACCCTTTCATCCGTGACCTACGTGAGGAAGAATGTGACTGATATAGAGTACAGCTTATATTCTTGAGTGGGTTTGAAGACAAAGCTAAACTGAGCCTAGGTTATCAGTGATCATTGCACCCACCAGTACCCACCCATGACAAGCGCTACCATAAACAGAGAATGACTGCAGGTGAGCAACTTGCCCACATGTGCTTGTTGTTCACAGGCAGGTCCCCACTTCTGTGCAGCCATGCATCAGAAGCTGGCTTGGCATCAGAACTGGTATACAGCTGAGAGTGCTGTGGGTAGATCACAGCATCATCATGGCTGGGAAGGACCTCCAGGGTCATCGAGTCCAACCTTTGTCCTATTGTCTAGCTGCTAGACCAGATCCCTAACACATATCCTTAAACACCTCCAGGGACGGTGACATCACCACCTCCCTGGGCAATCCATTCCAGTACCTAACCACCCTCTCAGTAAAGAACTTCTTTCTAACATCCAATCTAAACCTCCCCTGATGCAACTTGAGGCCATTTCCCCTCGTCCTATCATCACTGACTTGAGAGAAGAGATATAATCCACAAGAGTGCAACTCTGAATTTACTTGGCCGCCTTCTAGAAGCGCTTGTGGACACCATTAGCAGAACTTTCTCTTAATAAGTACAAAATCATCCTACTGCGGTGTTAAGTGCTGTAAGTCGCAGAACTCCCTCTAGTACTGCAGCAGCGTGTAAGTGTTAAAGTCTGGCTTAAGAAGAAACAAAGCGAGAGCATGAATGAGATTCAAGGGTGTGTGAAGTCCAAGGAGGAGAAAATGAAATATATTGGACCATGATTTCAACTTACCTGAATCTTCTGAAACCATTTCCCTTACTACTTAGTTTCCTGAGCTGTTTGTGAGATATTGTTTCCTTATCTGTTGTTCTCTCAATTATTAAAACCCAATTACTTTTTGTTTGGGTTCTTTTAATTAATAATTTAAAAACCAGAGTGAGGTGTAAGAGGTATCAGATACCCCTGTCTATCACAAATTTGTTGGTATCTTATAAAAATTCCTATTAGTTTCTCACATAACTGATAGCCACCTCATTTGGTTTTTTGAGGAATTCATTTCCAGTGGTGTGCAATTGCATGCAAGATGGAGAAAATCTATTTGTGCTGTTCTGTGTGCTGTGAGAACCATCAAACCTGTCCTTGGGTCCAACGAACTTGGGCAACTGTTTCATTCTGGATGGCTGCTCAGGTCACTGTGACTTTTAGAAATGGACCCGATTTGCGTGAGAACACTTAATTTTCATTTCTGTATCATTACACTTGTCTGAGAGAATGAATTAAGACTTCAACATAGCTTTTTTTTTGCATGCCTTCATGAGTGATTTTATTCATGAGCTAATGTGGGCATATTGTTACCCCTTGGTTCAGGATCTGAGGTGGGGTGTGCTGTGCTGGTTGTGGTGCTTGGATATTTGCCTTCAGACTCCATGAGGAAACAGTATTATGCATTTCTTCCTAGGGCATTCAAAATGGTCTTTTTGTCATCATCTTTATTTTCTGTTTATTTTCTGTGCTGGAGCGGGGCCAGAGAAGGGCAACAAGGCTGGGGAGATGGCCAGAGAACAGGCCTTATGAAAAGTGACTGAGGGAACTGGGGTTATTTAGTCTAGAGAAGATGAAGCGGAGAGGAGACCTTATTGCTCTCTACAGCTACCTCAGAGGAGGCTGTGGAGAGGCTGGTGCTGGTCTCTTCTCCCAGATTACTAAGGATAGTATGCAGGGAAATGGCCTCAAGTTGCATCAGGGAAGGTTTAGATTGGATCTTAGGAAGAAGTTCTTTTCTGAGATAGTGGTTGGTCACTGGAACAGGCTGCCCAGGGCAGAGGTGGAGTCCCCATCCCTGGAGGTGTTGAAGGACAGCCTGGCTGTGGCCCTTAGTGTCCTGGTCTGGCCGATGCAGTGATGTTAGGTCCTAGGCTGGGCTGGATGAGCTTAGAGGGCTTTTCCAGCCTCAATCATTCTGTGATTCACCTTTATAAACCTTCATCCTCTAGTGTGTATCTGCTCCGCGCTGTTCATCTCTCTGGATCTAATTTATGTCAGCACTTTGTGAGGCACTGCGTATCTAAGGGGAGTAATCACACATGATTTGACAGCCCTACCGCTCTGAGAAGTACGACACTGCAAAGAAGACCTGAAAAAAAAGCCACAAAATGGAGCATAGCTTGGATGACATGTACACCAATCCTCAGTGAAAGTCTGAGGTCTTGTACATCTGATTATTCATGACATATATAAATCTTTGCTCTAAGGTCAAGCTTTTGGGAAAGGGTGAGGCATTACTGTGTGTTGAGTGTGCGGGTCAAGTTTTAATATCAAAATACTTCACCCGGTCTGTGATTTGGATGCAAAATATGATTGCAGTGACCTTGTGAAGCACCAGGAAGAGAGACCACAGACTGTGTCTTGTTGTTAGTGACACCTGACATGGTTTACAGGTAGATGTTTCAGCCCTTGGACTGGTTGTAGAAGAGTTTCTGTTAAAGCTGGGTCCTTTATTATATTTGTGCCAATTTAAAAGCAAACTGTGTGCTCTCCAAATGAGTCTTCCCAGGCCATACTGAATTTAAGATGAAAATTCTGGGTCAATTTAACCTTTGTAGTTTTTTAATAAGATGTAGCTTCCAGAATTGGATCTAGAGGCTGTTTTTCTGAAGTTACGAACATTTTTTTCATCCTTGTCATGTATTTGCTACTTGAAAGTAGTCGACGGTACTTAAAATGTTGAGCTGAATCTTTGCTATCTGAAAATATTGAATCTCAGCTCTTCTTAGTAAACAAAACCCAAAAAGCTGCAAATAACAGCTGCAGGGAATTAATTACAAATTGCCTGAAGATAAAGGTCTAATGGCTTTGCACTTGTACTCCAGATCAATTATTGACTGAAACTTGTGCTGCTCACTGAAAGCAGTTTGTGTCTTTGTGAGAAGCAGGATGACAGTGCTGAACATAGCACTTCTGCTGCTGCTGTTTTGCATTGGTGTGAGGCGAGAAAGGGCTTGTGGGACACATTAGGGCCATCGGGAAAAATATTGAAGTAAGATGCCAAGAGCTTTAGTGTGATTTTGCAGCGATGATGAAGAGTGCTCTAAGTGCTCTACACAATTTTGGAGTAAATTGACGTGAAGTGTTCGCTTGGTATTTCAGTAAACCTTCTTACTGCAGTGGTTCATTGCATTTTATTGCATGAGCAGCAAGTACCAGCTTTTTTGGCACTTTCTTTGGCACTGTGTGACAACGGGAACACAGTAGCCTGGCAAAGCTGATATAAACACTAAGTAGTTCTTGACTACCAATTCCTGTAAAATGTGTAAAGGGTTTAGAATTTAAGGTGGAGTTCAGCAAAAAGCCTCAGTACTAAAGGTTGTCAAGGGTTGATCTCAGATTGCCTCTTAACTCTGATTAGCTTTTTCCTAAGGACTTAATAGATTTTTGTTTTCAAACGTCTAGTTTAGTTTAATAGGGGACCTTTTCCCCATTAAAACCTGTTTTCTAATAGAAATCAGTGTAGCAATATATGCTGTGTAGTGCTGAAAATTTAGGAGTTCTATAGACAGCCTGAAGAGCTCCTGTGTTTCTATCATTTGCTCTGTTCCTGTTAGGTGGGCTCAGTCTTCTTACACTCTCGCATCAGCATCCGTTTGGAGTAATGCACTGATATCAGTGGGAATTTGATGCAAAGCCTTTCAGATACCTGAATTAGAGCTCTTTTCATTTAATTTTGTCTTCCTTTCAGTCTTTACAATAGCTAGTTAAAGCTTTGTTTCACGTGAGTTGTGGGTGTGTGTGTCTTTTACGTACAAAATGCTTTCAGATAGAACCGCAATGTTCATTTGTCATCAGTCATTCAGTGACAAATTCAAAGCAGAAGGGAACTGGAGCCAGAAAGATGTGATTTCTGATTTCATGTTGTCTCCCTTGGCACAGTTGCTGCTGTGACTATGCAGTGGGACATATCTAAGTTAACTTTAAATTAGTTGGCTGGGCAAGAGAGCGGTGGCATGGAGATATCTGCCATGGATTTTGGAAGCTTCCAGGAAAGGTGTTTCAACCTTATGCTGAGCTCGTGGCTGTAGCTAACCTGACCTGAGTTCAAGGTGTGGATTATGTTGCAGAGGTGGCTTTTGCAACCCTGTAGATGCAAACATACGTTTAACAGGATGCTTTCGTCATCTCTGAGTCTGATGTGCTGCTTCCAAGGACTGGTGTAACTCCTGCTGAGGGGCTCAACAAGGGAAAGAGCTATCAGTGGAACGTAAGGATTTGTGTGTAAAGATTAGCGTAGCTCTACTGCAGACATTTTTAACCCTTCTGAAATTCGGGTGCAAGGTATGATGTAGACAGAGGAGTAGGAAGATACAGGGATGTGAAGCAAGGAGACCTAACTGCTGGTCTTGTCTGTGTGCTCTCTGGACATGGTGAATTAAGTGGAGACAGCTTGTGGGTCAGGAGTGATTTGTTACTGTGTGCTCTCCTAGTCTGTGGAGGATGTCAGGGGGAGATTCTGAAAGGGCCATAAGGGAAGTGAGACTGCAGGCTTGGGATATGGGAATATGTAGATTTACCTTTCTAGTGATGAGAGTTGCCTTTTGGAAGCTTTTCTTAATACTGGTGTGGGAGTGGGAGGACATATAAATACCTATCTTTGCTTCTGCTACAAGGTATTGTGAGTTACTGATTTCTCTCTGCAAAAGCGCTCTACTGATGCAACTGAGTAGAAAATTTTAAGCTGATAGCACTCCCCAAATGAGGAAGCATGTTGGTGACTGCTTCATGTGCAGAACACCAATTTCTATATACATTTCTTTCATGTGGGTGGTAAAGGATCCTCTTAAGTGAAATACATGGATGTTAATGACAAAGCAGAGTGACCTTGGGCTGCTTGTGCTTACCCAAATGGCATAATGCATGTGGCTTATATGGATAACTACCTGTAAAGTTGTATCGTTGCTGGGTTCATTATTAGCAGGTCTTTATCTTCTTTTATAAAATCAATGTTTTCCTTTGTTAGATGCGAATTTTTCATGCAATCACTCGCTTGTGCTAACAATGGATTCCTGATTTAGCAGCGCCATTTGCTAGCGAGACCCACCATCAGGTGATTGAGAGTGTCTGCTAATTAGTCTTCACTAAGGGAGTACTTCTCAGATTATTTTGCTCCATTACAGTGTTTGGCCTGATTTCCTATTGAAAATGAAAATGTTTTGTTCATAGTTTAATCAGAGGCTTTTAAAACCTGAATAGCAAGCAAATCTCATAAGGGTCAAAGGCAAGAACAGTGCATTTGAGAACATGCGAGCGTTGGGCTGCTTCACTCTTCTACTCATGCCAACAGCTTTCCACTCTTGACAGCATTTTTGTTCCATTGGTGTTTGTCCCTGAAGTCAGTTGTCCGTGGAGGCGGAGGGGAAGACTTCCACGTATAACCATGGAAGTGTCAGGTGCAACCGTAGAAGCACCAAGCATTTTCCTTGGGGGGACCAGCGGTGGCAATGAAGTTAGTGCTTGGCCTTCCTTCAAAACACCTCCTACACCCCACTTGTGTCAATAAAAGGCACTCTAGCACTGAGGGTCAAGAATTCAGCATCGATACGGAGGGTGGGCAGTTTACCAATGGGATTGCAATCGGTTGGATGACAGGGAACTGACTGACTGTGTCAACAAGCCCAAAGTCAAGTTTCAAAGCACAAAAGCAGTTAGCAGTTTGGGCAGAGAATGTGCTTTTAAGTTGAACCTCCTGGGTTCACCACTGATTTGCGTTCTCATTGTGAAACAGGCTTGGGCTGTGGAAACTGGTGAGAAAACTCACAGGCCAGACATGCTGCAGGAGGACACCCCTGTAAACTCTAGCTGCTAATGGTTTTTCAGCCTGTGGGCACAGACTGTAGCAAGGTTGAACGACCGCTTCCCTTTGGGAGAAGCCCTCAAATGGACATAGCATGAAATTCTGCTTCTCAGCACTGAGCTTTGCTCTGTAGGTGCTCTCCTGTAGCACCGTGCTAGCTGCTGATGCAGGCATAACTCTAAGGCCTTAGCAGTGGATTAATCCTGTTTGACTTCAGCTTCTTAAAAGTAGCTCTGCTGGTCAGGAGCAGAGATACAGAAGAAGTGAATCATGCTACGAGTTAAGTGGTTGCTCAAGAAGCAAAGCACGGTAGGCCAGGATACTTGGAAAAGCTGTTTCAAAACCACTTCTGATCCAAACTAGGTGCATCCTGTGACCTGGAAGGCAGCTGGAAGAAGAGTCCAGCTTTACCCAGTAACTGTAAATGAAGTAATTAGAATGTCAATGCCAAGATAAAACATCTCTGTTTTTTTTCCTTCTGGATTCCATCTAAACCCTTCAAGAAGACTGCAGTAAGAAGAGTAAGACTGTAGTAAGAGAGTTTTCAAGGGTGATTTTTTTTTTTTTCCCATTTTCTGCTTTGTACAGACAATTACTTACTGAGGAACGAACGGCACGGTGATAGTCTTTCGTATTACGCAAATGTGCCAGCCATGAAGAAACAGTAATTCTCACTGCTCCCTCCCTGGTGCTGGTCTCTTCTCCCAAATTACTAATGATAGGATGAGAGGAAATGGCCTCAAGTTGCGTCAGGAGAGGTTTAGATTGGACCTTAGGAAGAAGTTCTTTCCTGAGAGAGGGGCTGGGCACTGGAACAGGCTGCCCAGGGAAGGGGTGGAGTCACCATTCCTGGAGGTGTTTAAAATACTAGTAGCTGTAGCACCTGAGGTCATGGGCTAGGGGTCATGAAGATGCTGGGATGAGAGCTGGACTCAATGATTCTGGAGGCCCTTTCCAGCTGTGATGATTCTATGATTCTCCCCTCAGTGAAGCGTTAGCTTGCTTGTGAAATACTAGAATTAAAATGAGCGACAACAGTTGGATGGAACTGTACATGGATTCTATTGTCCTTCTGGCATGAATATAATGTGGAACTTTCTTGAGGGTTTGTTGTTGGGAGCTTTTGAACATTATGTGATAGACTTAAAGAATAACAGAGAAAGAGCAACTCTACTCTGGGTAGGGTTGGTGCTGGTATTGTAGGTTGTGGATCCAAATACTTCCTCTAAAAAGGAGAAGGAACAGCACATGTTTTGAGATGTCTCTGCTCTTCTGGAAGGCTGGGGTTTATTTGCTCTCAGAAGAGAGTCTGTATTTTCCTCTGGGATCAATGGAAAATAATCTATTGAATGAAAAGAATATTTAGAGATTCTGCTTGGGAATGAACAAATATTTATTATTTAACTGGAAAATCCTGTCAGATTAAGGAAACATATTGCTACTTCCATGAGCTTTCATATTGACCTTACAGGTAAGAAGAATCCCTGTAATGCCACTGTCACTTCAGATAAATCTGATTGATGGGTCTGGACTAATAAGGGAGAGAAGGACTACGTAGTCCAAACCATGAGTTTGCTGAATTCCAAAGAGTTGAAGAGTGCATTGGTAGCTGCTAACTTCACATTGTTGCTGGGCTTTTCCTTTCTTGTTGCCTGGATGATGCCCATCAGGATCTCATTGGATTTGTACTGAAGGTGCTCTGGATCGATACTCTCACAGATGTAGCCGATGGCCTCCAACATCGACTCTTTCATGTGCACCGCACTGCACTGATTTGTAATGTTTGCTACCAACTGGGGAATGAGTTCAGGCCACTGATTCATGGGAATCCCTGCACAGGTGATGCTGGTCATACAGACCCAGCTCAGCCTCCCAGTGTACGTTTCTGTACCCAGTATCTGCAAAATGTAGTTCTTGACTTCTCTGCGGACGTTGGCATCGATCGCCAGCGATCTCTGCAGGTACTGGGCCTTGATGTCAGGGTCCCTGTAGGTCAGCGAGTTCTTGATCTGCAAGCCTGCTACTACGTGGGCATCTTGGCTATTGCTGGGATTTGCTAACACTCTGGAGAGTTCCACCAGGAAGGCTGGCAGATTCTTGATGGCTGCCTGCTCCAGGAACTTCTGCTCTGCCTCAAGCTCAGAGCAGTCCGGAGAGACCATCTTCTCCAGGATGGTGATGAGCTCCATGGCAGTAGCGTGGCAGCTCTGGCACTGGCAGGCAGGTGGGAGGGGAAAGGAGGGGGTGG
>JAOXOE010032038.1:0-11400 GCA_028565055.1 Phoeniculus purpureus
ACATATTTATAAACATTAATCAGGTCACTCCTCAGTCTCCTCTAAGCTAAACAGACCCATATCCCTCAGCCTTTCCTCATCAAGGACATATTCCACTCCCTTCATCATCCTCATTGATCTACACTGGACTCCTTCCAGCAGCTCCATGCCCTTCTTGAACTGAGGAGCCTAGAACTGGACACAATACTCCAGATGTGGTCTCACTAGTGCAGAGTAGAGGGGGAGAAGAACCTCTCTCATTCTGCTAAACACCCTCTTTCTCATCTACCCCAGGATGCTGTTGGTCCTCTAGGCCACAAGAGCACATTGCTTGCTCATGATCATCCTGCTGTCCACTAGGACCCCCAGGTCCCTTTCTCCTATGCTGGTCTCCAACAGGTCAGGCCCCAACTTATACTGGTATCTGGAGTTGTTCTTGCCCAGATGTAAGACTCTACACTTACTCTTGTTATAGTTCATTCAATTTCTCTCTGCCCAGCTCTCCATCCTGTCCAGGTCTCTCTGAATGGCAGCACAGCCTGCTGTCGGCCACTCCTCCTAGCTTTGTGTCATCAGCAAACTTGCTGATAGTACTCTCTAATCCCTCATCCAAGTCATTAATGAATAGATTGAATAGTACTGGTCCCAGTGCCGACCCTTGGGGGACTCCAATAGATACAGGCCTCCCCTAGATACAGTCTAGATTCTGTGCAATTGACCACTACTCCCTGGTTTCTATCCTGCAACCAGTTCACGATCCACCTCACTACCCGATCATCCAGTCCACACTGCCTCAGTTTGGCTGTGAAGATGCTGTGTGAAACCATGTCAAATGCTTTACTGAAGGCAAGATAGAACACATCCCAGACACAGGATTTCACCTTTGTCCTTGATAAATTTCACAAGTTTCCTGATATCCCATTCTTCCAATTTGTCTGATTCTCTCTGGATGGCAGCCCTGCCCATCTGTAATACAGAACATAATCATTGGCAGCAACTACAGAGCAATACAGCCCTCATTCACCATGCAAGTACTGTCCAAAATGTGTGAAAGTCCTTCACTAGATAAAAAGTGTTCTTTCATAGCTCACAAACATAAAAATTGCTCCATTTGTCTCTGGCTTCATTAGAAAAGAATTTGCACAGATTTTGAGCCCTGTGTTTCAAGTTTAAGAATCTGGCAATGTTATGGAAGCATACACAGCATGGTTGGGAACCACTTGGGGAATCATAGCAATCTCTTATCAAACACAAGGTCAAAGACAAAGTTCACAAACTGTAAAAGAGGCAGTTTGCTCTCATCCAAAACACATGTCCTACAAGACATGGAGTCTTTCTCTTTTCACATAGCCGTTATCTGTGACAGAAAGTTAGCAGTTAAGGAGACAGCCATAGAAGGGAAAATCTGCATCCACTTGAATATTTTTTGCATTGAAACAATGACATGCTTCTTTATAAACTAATCAGAAATTTCAAAAATACAATACACTGGTCCACACAATCTGCCATGGATAGACCTATAACAACAGCCTGGCATGGCTGGCTTTATAGTGTTGACAATAATAAAGCCTCAAAAAGAAATTAAGAGAAGCCCCTTATTTAACACAGAAACAGATTTCACTTCTTAAGCTTCATGGCACTATTTTTCATAAAAAACAATTAGAGAAAATACAAGACTTTAAAAAAAAAAAAATTATAAAACACCCACTGGTGTTAATTTCATTCTATTTACTTCCACCTCGGTTTGCTAGGAAGACTCATCACAAAACATAAACCCCACCATCAATAAAGAAAACAAATCTAAGGAAGGGAGTGCAGCAGAGCTTGGTAGTGTGACACATGGAGAAGACTGATTTGGGTAATACTAGTGTACAGCCACATGTAGTCCAAATGGCAAACTTACATCCCTCTTTAAAAGGTACACTTTTAGTTCAGTTCTTCACTGAGGCATCATTTCCACACACACAAGTGCATAATTTTTACAATCACAGTAGTGCTTGCATCAGCTGGTATGTGTTAAAGAATGATCAATAGTTAAAACACAGGGGTGGATGCATGCACGCCAATAGATAGTCTTTCCAGAGCAGAACAGGGTCAGAGGCTGAAGTAATTACTCATTCTGCCTGCCACAAGCTCTAATAGCTTATGTTTAATACCTGGAAGCACTGAAATGCAAACAGAGGTTATACAAGAATTACGAATTAGAGCACTGCTCTCTCAGGGATAAGGAGTAGTCAGTCTCACATTATTTTTAAAACTGATTACTATATTTCTTAAAAGCAGGTTGAGATAAATATTTTTTCTAATACACTCTCTGTAGCCCTTAAAAGGTCTTAACTTTAACAGATGACAGGACAAGCAGCCTCCATTAAATCTTGCATCTCAAACACATTTCTTTCTGCTTGAAATGTAAAATTATACTGCAGTTTTTCACATATTTAGCATGTTCTAGAGACTAATCTTTGTAAATCTTTGTAAACCAGAAATAGAATAAATCAAAGGCTTTTTATTAATGCTACAGACCACAGTGGAATGCCAAAGATTTGCAATATTGCACCTAAAACATGCAAGTATTAATGATATGGTTCAGTGAGGTTTGATGACTTTCATTATCCTCTCCAAATGTTCACTCTTATTTTATTGTCTTTGATTTCATAAATCTACTGATTTTTGAGAAATTTCTTCTCCACTTTCCTGTTTAATTAAATCCTTAGAAGTTATCCTTTAAGAGCAGGACAACCAGGAGGTTGTCCTTTCACTCCAGAAAAGGCAGCAACCCCAGAACAGACTACCCAAGTCAGAGGAAAGAGTCTCTCTTTCCAGATATTAAAGCCACTGTTGCTGAGAATGATCCTACACTGCCTGCCCACCTTGTTTGGATATTCTTGAGCTACCACGCATCCAAAAAATCTAATACTCACATGCAGATGGCAGAGCAAAAACATGTAGCTGTACTGAAGCTCACAACTCAGCATCTAAAACTATTCCATTATTATGAGCAATCATAACACTCTTCGTTGTTGCATTTGCACAGGATATTCCCCTCCACTGTTTTATGGGGGTTTTTTTCCACTGAAATGAAAAAAAGGGGAAAGACAACCAGGACTGGAGAGCTATAATATGCTGAAAAGCCACTTCAGCCTTTTTCCCCTGTGTAGCAGAAATAGATTTAAGTTTATTTAATTTAACTTCTTCATAAGAATATTGGACTTTGAAGATATGGCTTTTATTTTACTCTATTGGGAGAAGAAGCACAAGAATGTGAAAAGAATCATTACCACTGACTTTTCATTTCTTCATAAAATTTCACAATAATAGTCAGCAAGGTATTGCAACAGTATTTATCTCAGCTTTTTCTTTCCATGGATTAAGGGGCAGAGAACATAAGAAAAGTTACATGATATCATACTCGATTGAGAAAATAAACAACTCCAGGTATATATGAATGATCAGATAAGCCTGAATACTAAACCAGTCTCAAAAAACCTAAATCAATCAAATCTTAAATTCTATTTTCATTTTATACCTTGGCTTCTGACAGTAAAGATTTGACCTTTTTAAAGTTTTTTTTTTAATAGTCCTATTACAAATTTATGGGCCCATTACATCACTCAGAATGTGCACAGCGAGGCAGCCAGTACCAGTGTCTGGAATCCTGCTGTTTCTTGAGGTTTTTAAGGTGGTCAGAGGGTTTCCCGATCCAGGGAAGCCCAAGGGAGGAAAGAGGCAGTCAGTATCTCTCGCAACTGAAACCAAGAGGGGACGTAGCTGAGGGGAACTTGTGGGAGATTTAAATGTGGCAAAGCCAGAAGAGGCCCTCAGACCACACACAGCGAGGCAGCTAGCTGTCTGCTTAGTGGTGCGCAGGGGAACAAAATAAAACCCAAACAACAAAAACCCTAAAAAAATAAACAAACAAAAAAAGGTGTCAACCCAGCAGAAGTAGTAGACCATGCTATGGTCACCAGTCCAAATGGATGTGGGAACCCAAACAGAGCTCCCCCAGCAAGATGAGGCTGTGTAGGTGACAGGCTGCGGGGAATGCCACAGCGTCTCACTGATCTCAGGGAGCAGCTGTGAGGATGGCTGTGTGCAGTGTGACAAGGTAGAATATCTGCTTAACTGAGTGGCACTGCTGCAAGACGAGGTTGAAAAGCTACATGTGGAGGTCAAAAGATTCAGGAGAATTAGGAAAACTGAAACAGAGATAGACAGGTGGAGTCAGGCTATGCAGTCTGGGCAACATCCAAATAACAGCCATAACCAAGGGGACCCTGTAACTTGCACGTCTCAGATGGAAGACAGAAACCTAAAGAGAAGGGGTGAGTGGAGGCAAGTGCAAGGCCATGGTAAAAGGCAAGCACCTGCCTTGCCTGCCTCACCTCCTAAGGTGCCTCTGAGAAATAGCTATGAGCCCCTCCTGGAAGACAGCCAGTCTAATAGGGATGTAGATTATAGGCAACCCATTCCAGAGTTCTTAATCACAATCACATAAATCAGATGGGTCTTCCAGAAATATGACAGCCTCTTCCACAAAGGAGAAGGGTACTAGTTATTAGAGACTCACTTCTGAAGGGAACTAAGGTCTCAATATGCTTAGTTGACCCTCATCATAGGGAAGACTGCAGTCTACCTGGAGCCCAAATCAAGGATATCACTATAATGCTCCCTAACCTAGTGAAATCAACTGACTTCACCCACTACTAGTAATCCAGGCAGGTGGGGAGGAAGCTGCATTCTGTAGCTTGAGAGGAATGAAGAAAGACCTCAAGGCTTTAAGACGGTTAGTGAAAGAGTTGGGGCAAAAATTATATTGTCTTCATTACTTACATTTTCAGGTGAGGACATGGGCTGGAATAGAAGGATTCAGTCCATGATTGTCTGGGTACGAGACTGGTGCCACAGGCAGGGCTTTGGGTTCTTTGATAATGGCTGGTTTTGTAAGACACTAGACCTGACAGTTACACAGGGAAAAGGTTTATCTCAGAAAGCAAAAAGGGTTCTAGGGCAGGAATTGGCAGGGCTTATTCAGAGGGCTTTAAACTAGATCCGAAGGGAATGGGATTGTTGTTGGGTGGGCAATAGTGGGACAGCGCCCTGGTCTTGATTAGGAACATGAGGCCTCCCACCATCCTAGGGTGAAACTGAAGCGCTCAGCTGGCTCCCTGAAATGCCTGTACACCAATGCATACAGCATGGGGAATAAGCCAGAGTAGTTAGAAACCTTCGTTCAGTCAAGTGGTTATGATATGGTGGCAATTACAGAGAAATGGTGGGACAGCTCACATGGCTGCAATGTGGTCATGGACAGCTATGTCCTTTGCAGGAAGAACATGCCAGAAAGGTAAGGTGGTAGAGCTGCTCTTTATGTCAAAGACCAATACGAATGTATTGACTTCTGCCCAGGGGCACAAGAAAAAAGAGTTGAGAGTTTGTGGGTGCATATTAAGGGGCAGGCCGGCACAGGTGACACTGTCATGGGTGTCTATTACAGGCCACCAGCTCAGGATGAGGAAGTTGAAGGCAGCCTCACGGCTACAGGCCCTGATTCACATGGGGGATTTTAACTACTCTGATATATGCTAGAAGACCTACTCAGCCAGCTATCCACAGCCCAGGAAGTTCCTCCATTGCATTGGTGGCAAATGGTGGGGGAGCCCACTCAGAGAGGAGTGCTGCTGGATCTTGTACTCACCAACAAAAAGGGTCTGGTTGAAGGCAACCTCAGTTGCAGTGACCATGACATGATGGAGTTCAGGACCTCGTGTGGCAGGAACAGAACCCTGGAACACAACCTAGCAGAATCACAACTCTGGACTTCAGGAGGGCCAACTTTGGCCTCTTCAAATAATTGCTAGGGGAAATCCCATGGGACAGGGCACTAGCAGGTAAAGGGGCCCAAGATAGTTGGTTAACATTCAGAGACCACTTCTTTGAAGCCCAAGATCAGAGCATTGCAAAAGGTAGGAAGTCAGGGAAGGGAGCCAGAAGACCTGCGTGGTTAAACAGAAAGCTGCTGGGTAAAATCAAGAGGAAGAAGAAAGTCAATAGGTCATGAAAGGAGTGGATGGCCACTTGGGATAATGATGAGGTTCAGTGAGAAGATGTAGGGATGCAACTAGGAAAGCCAAGGCCTCCTTGGAATAAAACCTTGCAAGAGAGGTCAAGGGCAACAGAAAGGGCTTCTTCAAATACATTGCAGGTAAAACTAAAACTAGAGGCAATGTAGGCCCCCTGCTGAATGAGGTGAGTGCCTTGAAAACAGAGTCTACAGAGAAAGCAGAGATACTGAACACCTTCTCTGCCTCTGTCTATACTTCTTGGGCTGTCCTGGTATCAAACCCCAGACGGCTGACACCCCAGAGGAAGCTGGGACAAAAGAGGAGTTTGCCCTGGCTGATGAGG
The DNA here is from genome assembly GCA_028565055.1 of Phoeniculus purpureus. NCBI lineage: Eukaryota > Metazoa > Chordata > Aves > Bucerotiformes > Phoeniculidae > Phoeniculus > Phoeniculus purpureus. Next base: position 6,385 of record JAOXOE010032038.1, read on the forward strand.
ACTGGGTTAGGGATCAATTGAGCAAACTGGATGTACATAGATCCATAGCCCCTGATGGGACACACCCCCAAGTGGTAAGAGAGAGAGTGAAAGTCATTGCTAGGCCACTTTCCATCATCTTTGCTAAGTCATGGGGATCAGGAGAGCTGCCTGGGGACTGGAAGATAGCCAATGTCACTCCAATCTTCAAAAAGGATAAGAAGGAGCACCCAGGTAACTACAGACCTGTCAGTCTCCCCCCCATCCCTGGAAAGGTGATGGAACAATTTGTGCTAGACGCTGTCTCCAGGCACATCAATGACAGGAGGGTCGTTAGGGACAGTCAACATGGCTTCATCAAAGGGAAGTCATGCTTGACCAACTTGAGAGCCTTTTATGAGTGCATATCCATGTGAGTAGATGATGACAAAACAGTGGATGTGGTCTACCTTGACTTCGGTAAAGCTTTTGACACAGTCTCCCATGGCATCCTTGCAGCCAAACTGAGTCAGTGTGGTCTGGAGAATCAGGTAGTGAGGTGGATCGTGTACTGGCTGCAGAATAGTAGTGATCAATGCCAGAGAGTAGTGGTCAATGGGACAGGGTCTAGTCGGAGGCCTCTACCTAGTGGAGTCCCCCAAGGATCAGTACTGGGACCAATACTACTCAATCTATTCTTTAATGACTTGGATGAGGGATTAGAGTGTACTGTCAGCAAGTTTGCTGATGATACAAAGTTGGGAGGAGTTGCCAACACCCCAGCAGGCTGTGCTGCCATTCAGCAGGACCTGGACAGGCTGGAGAGCTGGGGAGGGAAAAATTGAATGAAATACAACAAGGACAAGTGTAGATTTGGGGACTGACCTGTTGGAGAGGAGCATAAGAGAAAGGGACCTGGCCTGCAGGATGACCACAAGCTGACAACGTGCCCTTGCGTCCAAGAAGGCCAACAGCATTGTGGGGTGGATGAGATGGGGGGTGGTTAGTAGATCGAGAGAGGTTCTCCTTCCCCTCTACTCTGCTCTGGTGAGACCACATGTGGAATATTGTGTCCAGTTCTGGGCCCCTCAGTTCACGAAGAACACGGAACGTCTGGAGAAAGATGATGAAGGGAGTGGAAGACCTGCCTTATGAGGTTGAGGGAGCTGGGTCTCTTGAGCTTGGAGAAGCAGAGACTGAGGTGTGACCTCATTAATATTTATAAATATGTGAGGGCTTTTTATACTTTGAGTATTACCAAAATTTTCAGATGTACAGAGTTGTGCTTTCATGAAAAATAGCATGCATTTTGCTTTAAGAGAATCCTCTCAGTGACCTGTCCTAGGAGAGGTGGGCATTAGATGACACCGTAAAAGAGGGCTGAGGACACAGCCTGGCTCTTTTTTTCTCTGCTCTGTTTTTCTCTTCTGGGAGCTTTGCCCCAGCACATTGACACTGGGCTCCATATTCACACCCCCACTTCTGGGTAGAGGAGGGGAGACGGAACAGGAGTGGACACAGCCATGACACCCCTGACCTCCCCAAAGCAGGGGGTGGGCAGTGGCTGCCCTCCACCCTGGGCCCCTTTTCTGCTTGGAGAAGGTGGGCTGAGAAGCAGGTGCCACCCCAGCCTGGCTCTGAGCTGGCACTTTGGCCAGAGAGGCAGGACCCAGCCCAGCCCTGAGCTGAGAGGTGGGCTAAGAAGCAAGAACTTAGTGCTGATTTCCCCTACCATGGGGCAACCATCCAGCAACCCATGGTAAGCTGAAAAATACTCCCCAGCTTCTTTGCTTTAAACACCTTTAAGGGTGGGTGTTAGGAGGATGGAGCCAGGCTCTTCTCAGTGTCATCTAATGATATGACAGGGGGCAATGGGTATAAGCTGGAACATAGGAGGTTCCACTATCAATATCAAAAGGAACTTTTTCCCAGTGAAGGTGATGGAGCACTGGAACGGGCTGCCCAGGCGGGTTGTGGAATCTCCTCTGGAGACATTTAAAACCCACTTGGATATGTTCCTGTGCAACTTGACCTGGGTGATCCTGCTGTGGCAGGGGGATTGGAATACATCTTTTAAGGTCCCTTTGAATCCCTAATGTTCTGTGATTCTGTAAAACTTAGTTTCTTTTGATGTTTTTAACGTTCTGCTCTAGTTCCCAATAATCACTAGGATTATTAGTGTATGATTTCTGTAAGCCTTAAGACAGTGTGTCTATTAAGGATTTACTCTCTTTTTCATGTTTGTTTTTTTTTTTTAAATCACATAAATTGCTATGAAAAACAGCTGTCCACACGGTAAAGAAAATAAAGAAGACTGCAAAACAAGCCTGCAGATAAAAATAGGATGAAAGTACCAGAGAGCCTATGATGGAAGTTCAGATTGCATCTCACTGGAAGGGCTCAGCTTGGGTATTTCCAAAGGCTCAGACTGTGGTCATTCGCTTATAGCAGACCACTGGCCTTGGTGCCATCCAGGTACTGCAGTTGCACAGTTTGCAGGAGTTTCCTTTGAACTTAAATAGGGCAATCCAGCACAGAGGGAAAGCGTAGCCTTATTAAAAGGCAAATTGTGATCCTTAGCTTATCATTGTCATTAATTTCACTCATTCCTGTGACATAAGGCTGCTCCATCCAATCATGAGTTGCTTTTCAGCTAGGTACTACATCAGCAACTCTGTTCTGAAAAGAAGTGATGTGCAATTATGCAGTATTTTAGGACTGATTCACGAGGGTGTTAGACATATGGAAGTCTTCCCAACCACTGGGTATTCTGTCCCTATTTTCATTAAGGCTCAAAATAACTCAAGTTTCTCATAGTTGCTTACTGATTTTCAGAGTCACAATGAGTGGGCATTGAGAGGCTGATTTTTTTGCCACTTAGATCAGTTATTCTGCTACTTCACATCACTTGTACCTCTCTGACTGTGAGCTCCTGTCTCACAATAGTCACTCATTTCTAAAGGCATCATCCATATTTGCATGGAGGTGTATTATGTCTCTCTTACGTCTGACTTCTGGGCCTTTTTTTAGCTCAGGAATAAAATATCCAGTTAAAAGCGAAAAAGCCCCAACCCTTCCAGATTATGATTGGTATACTTTCTTGTTTATGACCTTAGACAGTATGTGAAATACAGTTCCTGCTGACAAAGCCTCCCAGTATTTATTTTTTCTCAATTTCTTATTGTATTGGTTGATTCCATGTTATTTATTAGACTTTTTAATAGAAACTATTATCATACACTTTTTCATGATTTCAGGAACAACTTTTTGTGTTTCTGAACCATCAAACCTTATCCAAAGCAATATTTTGACTTAGTGTTTTCTTGGGTTATCCAGGACCCTAAGGCCAGACACTAAGGACTGGTGCAGCAGCCAGGGTGCAGCAGCCAGGGTGCAGCAGTTGGCACAGGCAGGTGCTGAAGCCATCAGCTCAGTCAGGAGTGATGGTAACCACTCAACAGAAACCCATAGCTTTTCATGTACCAGCTCTGATGTTTCTACCTATGCAGGATTCTTGTATGAACACGAACATCCAAATTTCAGGCTGCAGGATGTGCCCTGCTGTCATGCTGGTGTCAGATAGCAAGGATGAGCACTCCTGTACACAGCTGGAAGTGCTCCTGCACTTAGTGGCAGAGATCAGGGAGAAGGTGAGTAGATTGAGGGCTATCAGGGTATGTGAGAGGGAGGTAGATGCTTGGTGTCACTCCCTGCCTTGCGTGAAGATAACCTAGAAGGCAGATAGAGCCCTGCCTAGAAGGCAGATAGAGTGAAGAGATCCTGTCCTCTCTTCACCTCACTGAATGTAGTAACTTAGAGGGCAGGGAGCAATGGTAGGTAGTTCCTGCTGAATGTGACAGGCACCATAGGAGGGTCCCCCTGGTACTTACCCCACCTTGACAAGTGACCCTTCAGAAAAGGTACAGAGCTCTGCAAGAGGAACTGGACAAGAAGGAGGGCAATAACTCTTCCACCTTGGAGATGTTATCGAGGTCTAGTCTGTCCATTCTCAAAACAAATTCAGTAAAGAGGCGAAGATGAGTCATTGTCATATGTGATTGTGTCCTGAACAGAGCAGAGGGCCCAAACTATACATCAGTTCCACTACATAAGGAGGTCTTCTGCCTCCCTGGGGCCAGGGATAAGGGACGTAAGGAGAAAACTCCTTCCTTGATATGGCCCACAGATTTTCACCCTCTTGGTTTTTCAAGCAGGTAGTGAAGAGGTAGAGAGAAGCTTGAGGGCAGTAGAGAGGAATTTCAGGGCCTTGGGACAACTGGTTAAAGGGACTAGGAGCACAAGTTGTGTTATCAGTTCCTCCAGTTGCAGGGAATAATGAGGCAGTAAACAGGAGGAGCCAGAAGGTTTATGTATGGCTCCAAGCGTGTAGCTACTGGCAAGACTTCGGATTCTTTGACCGTGGACTGATTTACAAATCACAGGGCCTGCTTGCAACTCAGAGGAAAAGCTTATCCCATAAGTAGAAAAGAATTCTAGGGGAAGACATTGTGTGGCTTATTAACAGGGCTTAAAGCTAATTTCAGAGGGGTGAAGTGCTGAGAACTAAAGCTGATACAGGGATGAATCTCACAACCAAGTGGAAGGACCAAGGCTGGACGGGTGCCTCCTATCATAGACAAGGTTGCTCTTCGAAAGATAAACTTTTAGTTCAGTTCTTTATTGGTACATTTCTTCCTCACACACTATTCCATAATTTGTACAAGAAAAACCTTTATCTCCACCGCCGGCTGCAATCCAGTAGGCATTGGGGAGTGGGAACACAGGCCATAGCAGACCTTGACATGAGGGATGGCCTCCTCTGTTGTAAGAGTCATCCAGAAGGGAAGGCTGAGCTCATGAGGAGCTCTTGAGCGGCCTTAACGGTCTTGAGTGGCTGCACCTGGTGGCCCTCTTTGTATAAAAGCAGGGCCTGTTGAGACAGGGGAAATATACTTTAACAGATGTTCTTTGTTACTGAAAGCACTTTCACAGAATCACAGAATCATCATGGCTGGAAAGGACCTCCAGGGTCATCGAGTCCAACCTTTATCCTATTAT
>JAOXOE010032039.1:0-11400 GCA_028565055.1 Phoeniculus purpureus
GTGGTGTCACCGTCCCTGGATGTGTTTAAGGAACGAGTGGACGCGATGCTTAGGGATCTGGTCTAGCAGCTAGATAACAGGATAAAGGTTGGACTTGATGATCCTGGAGGCCCTTTCCAGCCATGATGATTCTCTGTGATTCTGTGTGACATGAAGCGGCAGTCATTCTAATTAACTTCTGACTTAGGCAGCACATAGGCTGATCACAGGCTCTGAAAGGGTAGCGGTGCAAATACTAAGCAAGAGTGTCACTTTCACCGCTTGCTTGCCCTCAGGAGAGCCAAGCCCAGGTAGGCAAAGGCAGCACGCTACGGAGAAGCATAACAGCGTAACAACGCACACGGCTGATTTAGTTTAATGGAGAATTAATCAAAATCTGTCCAAAAATAGAGAACAGGTGAGATTACAACTGTACAAGCTAATCATCTTCCACCCCCACTCCCAACAAATCATTACAGGTTACAGAACTGCCATTTCCTCCTGTAAGGCCACACTCAGCAGAAAGCTGATGCTGAAAAAGCCCCAGCACTTCTGGCGACTAAAGGAGGACGTTCTGATAACACTACCAGTGTTTTCTCTAGACAAACTTCTGCCAGCACGACCTCCTTTTTCATGCAAACTGCTTACACCGGAAAAAGCACGTCAACTTGATGGCTCTGTGAACCAGGGTTTAAGCATTTGTAACCCCTCCTGACTGCACACCAGGTATTTCAGACATAGGATCCAGGGTCATTCAGGCTGGAAAGACCCTCACAAAGTCCTGTTTGTCCATTTGCCATAGAACTGCTCATCCTTGAAGCTTGCAATTTAATTTTTTATTAAACTTTTTATACCTCCAAACCTTGAAGCATTGAACTCACAAAATAAACAGACACTGATATGGAGAGATTCCCAATACTCCTGCTTGCTTTCTGCTCAGACACCTAAATTCCCATCACTGCCTGTGTTCCTAAGCTCACATCTGTCGTGTGATGAGGAAACAGTTTCATGCCTGGCTGAGTCTTAACGTGGCTAAAATTAGGCTTCCATTTGTCTGTCGTCTCATTCAGCTGGAGCACCGTTGAAGAGGGTGCTTATCGGAGCCTACCTCAGCACCTGGACAAGGACGGGCACGTGTGGCCATCCTGCCCCTGCCAACTTCTCATGCAGTGCCCAAGTCCTTCTGCTAAGACATGTGACAGCAAAATTCAGTTCCTCCATCCTCTTACCTGACAAGGACCAACGATCTGAATCCAGGTGTGGCGGAGTACTGCAGCTACCTGACAGGCTTCCTGAGACACCATCCCTCCTAGAGCATCCATTTTGGTAGGGGAAAAGAAAATTACACGTTCCTGGGAGCAGGGGCAGAAAACCCGATTTCTCTTTTCCCAGCTGAGTGCCTCTATCACCTGGCTCCTGAGTCACTATCACTCTTTGTGGCCTAATTCTGCAATGATTTCCATGACAACAGAGTATTCACTGTCTGAATATTGTGGAGTCTGGAAAAAAAGTCTTTATAGATAATAAGGCAAAGAAATATAAGTGATAATATTAAAAGCATACCCCCAAGTAGTAAAGGCTGATGCTACCCAGGAAGCAATCACCATCCCTGACTTCAGCAGGCAATTTTTCTGTGTTGCAGGCTAGCCACGGAAACTGCTTATGTGCATCAAAAGATTTGTCCTGCTGTAGTGAGATAAATACCTGCTTAGTTGCTGATTTCCTAATCTTCAGTTAAGAAGTGCAGCATGTCAAAATGCAGCACTGCCTGGATCCTCAGATATCTGTCCACTGTGGGGGTTTTTTTTTGGGGGGGGAAGCTTTTTTCACTTGCATATTGGATGTTCATGGCATGCAAGGCAGTCTCATTTTACATGCAAAAGTCTTAGAATAGGAAATCTATAGCTCAGAAATGCTACTTCCTTGCCAGGAACTGGAGCTCTTTGCTCCTGAAGCCATCATGTTAGGGGCATGTGAAGCTCTTAGAGAGAGCTTGCAAAGATCAGAAGAAAAAGCTGCATCATGAGTTGTAGGGAAAGAAACTGACCATTACAGCTTGGTTGAGGTCAGAGCTGCTGCTGCTGCACGTGTCAGTGCAAACTCAGGTCAAGTTAACAGGGTTTTGGGCTAGTATCACTGTGACCTTAAACGGTACACTGTTAAGAATCACTGCTATACTGATTTTAGGAAAGGTTCCATCCAGTGAAGACAAAAACGAGGCATCCTTTCACATGAAGCAAACACAGTGAACCCTCAAAAGTGAAATTAGTAAGCCAAAAGAGACAGAAGGCTTTGCATCTTCCTTTGTCAGATAAGAACTGTTGTCCAAAGCATGTGGAAGGGGTTGAAGCAGTGCTTTTTTTTCTCCAAAGATGGGCTTAATTTGATGAAATGCAGATGCCCGTGTGCTGCCCTCTTCTAGTCAATACAGACAAGCCCCCTCCTCCCTAAAACAAATGTCTAAGAGAGACTTTCATCTTTCCATAACAATAGATCTGTAAAACAGTTCGTGCCATGGGATGACCTATTTCTGTCTACTCATCATGGAGTCAGAGGAACACAACACAATTCAGGTTGGAAGGGACATGCAGCTCAATTCACTGCTGAAATCAGGGCCAAAATGATCAGGTGGCCCAAGTACCAGGTGAATTTTTAGTATCATCAAGGATGAGAGCAATCAAGGTAAAATACAGGAGTTGAGAAAGAGGACCACAGCCTTGCAAGGGGCTTGCCAGTCTTCTGCATAGGCAAGGCAAGAGTGGCAGGCCCCCAGCACACTGTGCCCATCCAGTCTTGTTCTCCAGGCTAACTGGCTGAATGCTGACTGGTGCAAATACATTCCTGAGTTCGCCTGTAAGACTAATTTCTTCACGGGAATCTGTAAAGCTGGACAGCAGAAAGACTCAGAGGCTCAAGATCCTTTCTTTCAGAGGGCTCCCACGGCTTCTAGCGAGATGCTCAGATTTGTGGGAGTTACCAGCGTCAAAGGGAGAGCCTGGAAAGCCCATCTTTGTAGGTAATGCCAATGGAGCAGAAACTAGGAACGGTTTCCAGCTGGACTTGGAAAGATGGGGAATTTGTGTTAGTGCTCTTGGACCAGCATGAAATCTTAGTGGTACAGCTGCAGCTGCATCGTTCATGGGCGTAGTTCTATGAAATGAAGTGACACCTCCAGAGTCATCAATAACAATGAAGAAATACAGGACGTCTACAAGTACAGAATATCGATATTCACCGTGCAAGGCTACAAAGCCATCCTTGTGTCACTCAATTTATCACTCTAAATCCAATACACATGCTGCACACTTCCCACAGACATGGGAGTTCATCAGCATGGACTCCTAAACCTTTTATCATGGCGATCTCAGAAGAGCCATGATGGTGATCAAAGGAGTGTTCAAGTCAGTCTGGAGAAGATGGAAGCACCCTTATTTACCAAAGCTCCTTGATGCCTGGTGGAAGCATATGACATTTAAATGAAAGCTGACCTAAATGGCCCAGCATTGAACACAAGTGGACTAGATCATGTCCAGGGGTCATTTAAATCTCAATTTTTCCATGAAAGGTTTAGAATGGAACTCATTTATGGGACAAGCAGGGTGCAAATGCTCTCTCTTGAGTAACAGTGTTGGAGAAGAGCAGGTATCATCCATGCCTCCTGTGCCTTCTATTTAAAGCATCTGGATACACAACAGGAGCACTTGGAGGAAAGCAGTCTAGGCACTGGTGTGCTGGAGATGCGTGGAGGCCTGCAGTGAAGTGTGCATACAGACAGGTAGTCTAAGGATAACTACGGGTTTTCTTCCCAGCATAAAACTCAATTGTCCCAATAACGACCTGGCTTGCAGCCAACAGTACTGTTGTGTTTTGCTCTCAACAACAGTGCAGTTGACAGGCCATTCTTTCACTGGGGGTTGAAATATCAGATTTGATCAGATGCTAGCACTGATGCTGCTGCATTTTGCCACCTTGACAGCTTTTCTGAATGACAGGTGGATTCATGATCACGGCACCATGACTGAGAGCCACAGCCTTGGTCATGGGTTCAGAAACTTCTGCTGCAGAATATAACACAGTGCACGAGTGGGAAAAGGGGTCAACAGACAGGAGTCAGACCCATGAGTGGCAGGTGACTGGAATTCACAGTCATGGCAAATGCCATGGTCTGTGCCACCTTTGCTGCAATTTTGCAATCCAACTCCTGCCACCTCTGGACTTTGGATGAATTTCTAACAAGAGGGAAACACAAGACAGACAAGGAACATTAGAACGTGTGTCTTTTCTGTAGCTCTGTTAAACGTGAATCTAGAGATCGTTTTTGAACCTTTCCAGTCATTGGTTTCCAGAATTCGGTTTTTTTCATGGTTTTATGGTTGAGTCTCCTTGTTTTCTGGAAAATGCTTAGCTTTAGGAGCGTGTTTAAATGTCTCCTCATCCTGCTTTGTGATAGCTGCTTTAACATGGGCTGGCATAGCCCATACAGAAGCTCACCCAAAATGGCTTACTATCCAGATGGCTCATTGCACCTTTTTTGAAGTCTCTGATGGATGCCAAAGGGCTCCTAAGGGCAGCTTAAGGCTTGCTGCTTGATCTTCTAATGCCACGTGCAGCTGGTATCACTTGGGAAGCCATCCTTCTTCTCCTCTATAAAAACCAAGAAATCACATTCTCCTGATGGCAAGGTGGTGACCTAAATTATTCAGGATAAAAGCTTCATGATTTGCAAAGGATGTGAGCAGGTAGGAAGTTCCTAAATATGTGCATCTTGATGATATTTCCTGAACCGTGAAACGCAGCTTCCCCCATCAGAAGCTGCACCTGCTGACACACCACACACCTCAGACACTCCTTGCTTCCAAAGAACGGAGAGCTGCATCAACACATTAGGTGCACCTGTCATTCCTCCCCAATCTCATCTTTTTTCTCCCTTAGCCAATTTTAGCCTTGATTTGACAGAAAGAGGGAGTTGTCTGTCCAAGTTCCTATGAATCTGATGAAAACAAGAAGACAACTCAAGGATGGAGGCCCACGATAATGTCTTTCTATGCTCAAGGTGTAGCACGACTTCAGCTGACTTAGTGGTGACCACAGAATCTGCATGTCAAAAAATGAATTAAGAATGGAGGAGTCACAGGGAATGTGCAACTTGCCAGGCACCAGCAGAACCAGTTGTTTGGGTTTTTTACTGGAAGACTATGATGTGACCACTTCTCTTTGCATGCACTGCCTGCATCCTTGATGTTCCTGTGATGTTTTTTATCCTTCTTGGACAGTATTAGCCAAGTATGACAAAGGGACAGCTAGAAAAATGAGCAAAATGCCCAAGCAATCATTTTGGGTCACTTCTTAATGGCATCAGTTAATGGCTGCAGTTGTATGTAGGAGCCTATGTGTCACTGTCGAAGTACTCTGAGAATAGGAGGGCAAAAGAGAGGAAATGTAGAGATTTAGAGAAAGAAGAGAAAATTCTGATTTTAGAACTTCAATTTAAAACATGATTTTGATTAATACTTGTGTAAGACAGAAACTCGTACCAAGCACAGCCGTGGAAAGAAAAGGAATAATCATAGAAAGGTTAGAGTTAGACAGGTCCTTAAAGATCACTGAGTTCCAATCCTCCTGTATGAGCAGGGACACCTCCTACTAGATCAGGTGGCTAAGAGCCCCATCCAACCTGGCCTTGAATGCTTCCAGAGATGGAGCTTCCACAACTTCTCTGGGCAATCTGTTCCGGTGTCTCGCTACCCTCACACTAAAGAGCCTCTTCCTAGTCTCCAACCTAATTCTCTCTTCTTTCAGTTTAAAACCATTACTGCTTGTACTCTCACCCTCTGCCCCTGTAAAAAGTCCCTCCTCAGTCTTCCTGTAGCCCCCTTCAAGTACTGTAAGGCTGCTATGAAGTCCTTCTGGAGCCTTCTCCTCCTCAGGCCAAACATCTCCAACTCTCTCAGCCTGTCTTCAGGCTTTGGATTATTTTTGTGGCCTTCTCTGGACAGGTTCCAACAGATCGACATCCCTCTTGGCTTGTGGACTCCAGAGCTGGACACAATATTCCAGGTGAGGTCTCACCAGAGCAGAGTAAAGGCGTTGAATCACCTCTCTTGATCTGCTGCCCACACTTCTTTTGATGCAGTTGGCCTTCTGGGCTGCAGTTGCACACTGGTGGCTCATGTCCAGCTTTTGGTCCACTAGTGCCCCCAGGTCTTTTTCCACATGGCTGCTCTCAAGTGTGTCATCAAGCACGTACTCCTATCTCCGGTTGCCTCGGTCAAGGTGCAGGACCCTGCACTTGGCCTTGTCGAACCTGATTGTACCTCGCTGTCTTCACTCTTCGGCAGCACAGCTTTCATACAAACTGCTGTCAGGTATTGAGACTAACTAACGTGCACCACTTTTGGGGGCAACAGTAAGGATTATCAACAGGTTGGCTGTGTGTGCCCACATCCAGACCAAAGATGTTCTTTATGGTATAAAACCGTCAAAGACTTAACTTGTAGCCCAGTATGAGAATGGGGCAACTGCACCAAAGTGATGCCAATGAATGAGAACCACCTCCCTCCACTGGGGGTTTCTCCTGCACCTACCCTTTTTTGAGGAAATCTCTCCTAAGAAGCAAGTCCCCCGATGATGCTTGTGGGCTCCTGGTCCTTTCTGGGCTGGAAATGTATTTAAATCTGCAAGCTGGGAAAGAGGCTCCTGGACAAAACCCAGTGTATGCTGTAGATTCTGGTACAGAGATGAGCCAGCAGCTTTTCCAGGTACTTAAAGACTCTCCACCTCTTGTCTCAGTGTCCAGCTCATTCAAATAAAAGAGGGCAGTAAGGTCCCCCCAAACCCAAAATAATTGTGCCTACAGTCTAACAAGTTGATCAGATGCAGGCAGAATCTTAAACTGCATTTAAACAGGCACAATGAGCACAAAATCTTATTTACTTCTTTTACCAGCACTAGATGTTAACATTTTCCTCTTGGCTCCGCTGCTTTCATAAGGGATGCAGCTAATGCATGCCCCACTGTCTCCTGTAGTTCTTAAGGAATAAAACTGGGTTTGCATTCCAAACACTGATGTATTCACAAAGATCTGCCCCAAGAGATCCCCTTTGGAGGAGAGATGATGACACAATTATTGCAAATAATATTGCTTTGTTTGCCAAGCTGATTGGCTTCTGAGAAATGACTGAGAGATAAACTCAGTGGAGTTTCCACAGGACTTTGAGCTAGAGAGAACACAGAGAGGCCAAGCTGTGCATCAAACGGACCAGGCTCCTAATCCAAAGCTGCTAGGGCCAGCTTCCCAGTGCTTCAGAGCACAGCTGCTTCTCAACAAATTAAAAATAACAAATTTAGTGCAAGTTCAAAGGGAACAGAGTACCGATACAGGAGCCAGGGAACCATAAAAGCTCCTGTACTAACACCATTGCTTTGCTTTGGTTCAGCCAATGCTCTTTGCACATAACACATCTCAGTCATTCTAGCTCTAACAAATGGGTTCTTCAAGCCTCCATACAGGATACTTGATGTTATGTGGCTCCATCCACTTCTCCTGGCTTTTCCATGTCAATCTACCACTTCATCCAGTTTCTCCTGGAATTCAAAATTAGTTCTAATATCAGAGCTCTGGCAGCCAGAAATCACCCCTGCTTCAGTGAAATCTCCAGTCAATGCAAACTGTAACAGAGTAGATCAACTATATGGCTCTGATCAGACAGGGGGCATCTCTAACCCTCCTCTCCACTCCGCCCATACCCCCTCTCCCAACTGTTACAAGCTTGACAGCATCTGCCACCACTGGTCAGAGAGCAGTTTTACTCTTCTTTTCTGGTTAGACAGGTTTTATGACATCTTGACACCCCGTCAACACCCACTCACGCTTCAATATTAGACCTGGAACATGAATGGGAAAGACAAGGCTGCCAGCGCTCCATCCCTCCCTGCACACTGTCCTTCTTGCAGTCCAGCTCCCCCGAAGGGAGCAGGAGATGTCCCTTGAGTTGGAGCCAACAGACCCAAGGAAGGGCTAGGGCGACACAAACCCCTCCGAACGCCTTCCGCTAGAACAGTGCAATAAGTAGATGAGTCCAGAACAACAAAGCAACACTTTGTGCTTCAGGCATGAAAGAATCATGTGAAAAGACTTTGAACAGGGAATTGTCTAAGACAGAGCCAGGAGCTGATAGAGTATTCAGGTTCCTAACGGTCCTACTGCTTTGTGACAGTGACATCTTGAATGAACGTCTGCACTCTATTAGATTAAACTGCAATCTGCATGCAACGACCCCAGGGCAATAGATCTTTGTACCTACAAGTGCTCCAAACATGAATGTCTATGACCATGGGTAGCTTGCTACTGAGAGCATGTTGTCTGCACTCCAAGAGCTTTCAATCTGTTAAAATACCATGGAATACATGTCAATACATCCATGGAGAGGGGCCATCTTACTTTCTATTACACTTCCTGTTCAACTGACAGTCTCTTTTGGAGCCTGGGAAGGACGTTTCTTTGAGCATTTGTGTTTCACCATGCCTTCATTTCCATCAAGACACCCATAACACATATTGCAGTCTGTTGCAGGCTTCTTTATGCCCTCAGGGAAGAGAGGGGTGTGAGCTGCTCTAATCCAAATCCTCACATAAACATGATGCAGCCTCAGAAACTGAGCTCCTGCTGCCAGAGGGAGTCGGTGGGGAAGCTACTGAACACTAAGCACTGTTGTCTGTGAGGGTTTGGGTGGTAATCCTGCCTGTTAACGCTGCTGGAGGACCTCCTGTCTGGGTTTAGCACACTAAGAGCTGTTGACTAACCCAGGACACAGGTTGGTGGCTGAGATACTTCTTGGGAAGGCAGGATGCCTGGGTTAGAGAGCTTGAAGCTGGAGGAGGAAAATGAGCCCAAAAGCTGGTGCCTGACCCACATCTCAGGTTTTACAACAATAGCTACTTGTATGGGCCACGCATGACTCCAGCCTTGCAAGGACTTGTCTGGTCTGAAACATGTTTTAGATTGATTTTTGCCGTACCTGCAAAAGTCAAGAAACGGCTGCTGCACTTGCTGCTTGCTCTCAATCTGTCTAGTTTAGCCAACTGCTAAGTGACATTACCTCATGCTTATCTGCTTGCTGACCACCTTGTGGTTTTGAACTTGTTTTAGCTGCACTGTGGCCTAACAACTTTTACTTCTGTTCCACTTAGCTTTGTGCAATCGCAGATTCCTTCCCTCCATCAGAAAAGAAATCACATTTATAGAATGAAGGATTTGCAGACAGTGGGAAGTTGTGGTACAACTGCTGCCGTGAATCGTTGGGTGACTGTAGCCCATGAACTACTGTGACACAGAGCCACAGAGAAAAGTGATGTTGACTGAGGAAAGAAGTCAGTAGAAGGAAATCGCCATTATCAACATCATAGTCTTCTTGCAAAGAGCAGGCACTGCGGTGCTGAGAACTCACCCTGCCAAGGCATTAGAGGATGCAAACACAGGATCAGAGGAAAGGGTAGACCCTTGTGCATGCAGCTTCACTGCACTGCTAACCACCCTCTGCAGAAATTTTGTGATCTAGATTCTTGTGATAACTGGTCTAATAATAAGCAGTTCCATTTGATTGGACTGTAATTACATTAATTAGAATAAAAGTGTATTTTGATTCTTACACTCTTCTATTGTATGTGTTCTTGTGCTTGCCTGCGTTTTGCATGCAAACATTTGGAACTCTGTATGTAAAAATGTGCACACTTATATACCCACACGGAGTGATTTACAGAAGACTTATCACACAGCAGTGCAGCTGTGGAAATTGTCACAAGGTTGGCTCATGAATTTAAAGTCAATCAGACCAAGTCAACTCCTGGAAGATCAGTGCACTGCTATGAAGAGTAGTAGATCAAGTGTGTAAAAAGTCTGTGAAAATGCTAATCTAAATCCCAGAGTTAATATACATTTTTAAAGTGGCCCACTAGAAATGACATTCTTCCATTACTTAGAATATTTAACTACAATTTTTGTTGCCAAGATCACTTCTTCTTTTCAGGAGAGATGATGCACAACAAAACACACGCCACTTCTATAGCAAAAGGGGTCCAAATCAGCCACTTTTATTCACAATAAATGCAAAAGCTCTGAATCTTAGTCCATCCCAAATGCCTACATCAAAACAGCCTCTTTTTTCTCTGTTACTTAGAAGAGTCACTACTGAGAGAGATGCTAGTTAAATGAAACAACTTGAAGATTTTCAGTCCTGACCCTTTCAGTGCTCCTACTTTTTAGTGTCCCATCAATCTCACTTTCATTGGAACTGTTATCATCGAGCAGAGATGATGACTCTTTATAAGCAGTCAAAAGAGGCTTCTGAGGGTTGGCAGCAAAGAACAGTTAAGGGAAAACTTTCCCAATTAATAGACTGTTTTCCTTTTCCTCCACGGTTATAAAATCTCCTTTAAAATTAGAGTGAAAAGGAGTCTTAGTGATTACGGGATAAATTTCATTTAAGAAGAGGTCAATGAGTACATTCTCAACTTATTATTAGGCTATGCAGCAAAGGACCAGCTGGTCAGCCCCCAGTTCTTGCCACAATCACCCATCACAAGGTAAAATCAAGTCTTTCATTTCTGCTGTTGTTCTATGTTGCTCAGAGGGCACTGCAGCAACTGTACAATCCTCTGCAGATACGTTCTTGGTCACCCCTTGCCCCAGTGAGCGGTTACTAAAAATACCACAGAGATACCGCACCGAAGGATTTATTCAAGCTTGCAAAGTGTGCCCATTGTACCAGTGCTTTAATCACCAATTAGTACATACACTGCTGCTATTAACTCACTCCAGTCTGTTCTCAAGTGACTAAAACCCATCAGTTTCCCTCTGCTTTAGTAAAAGAGCTAGGAGCGAGCAGGGCAGGAGTGGCTGAGCCGAACAGTAACTGTGCTTTTATCAAGACAACCATGTCATGGGCTAGACCAAAAGCAGAAGGCCCCCTCCTAGTTTTCAGGGACTGGATAAACAGCTTCAAAATGCTTCAAGGTCAAAAAATCTTTTAAACTACATTCCAGACAAGCTCGAGATGCAGCATGTCTCTTACACTGCACTGCAGACAATTACAGAGCAATACCAAACGCATGAACTATGCAGACACGATGATGAGCTGAAATCCTTAAATCACTGAAGGTCACTCAACATATGGTGCAGCTGGTTTTACTACACCTTCTTTCCGTGTGTGTTGGCTGATTCCTATTTTATGTGTATATATATATGTATGCATGTATGGACGTTCGTATCCTGGTGACTATTTCACCCATTTTCAAGCACACACGTGACTTCCTGCTTTCCTATCTTTTCATACTCTTCTTTTTCCCAAGAATCACAGAATCACAGAATCATCATGGCTGGAAAGGACCTCCAGGGTCATCGAGCCCAACCTTTGTCCTAGTATC
>JAOXOE010032040.1:0-11398 GCA_028565055.1 Phoeniculus purpureus
TCCCCGCTCCGGGTGAAGGTCACTGCGGGGAGTCAGAGAGTCACAGGCTGGGTTGGGGAAAAGCTCAGAGCTCTCCCAGTGCCAGCCCCCTGCGAGGGGCAGCGACACCTCTCACCAGACCAGGGTGCCCACAGCCCCATCCAGCCTGCCCTTGGACACTGCCAGGGATGATGGAGCAGCCACAAGCTCCCTGGGCAGCCTGTTCCAGTCCTCCAACAGCCCCATGTCTGTCTTGTACTGAGGGTTCCAATGATGGTCCTGTGGATCCAGCCCAGGGTCCAGCTCCTTGATGGCAGCTGAGCCTCAGCCTCTCTGTGGTCACTTCCCCCCCACAGGGACCCTCTGAAGGCACCAGCCCCGACTCCTCCTGCCATGGAAACGTGCCAGTCCGTGCGACTGGGCGACAGTGGGCAGATAACGAGGCCCAAAGCGTTTCTTTATCACAGGGATGGGACCGGGGTGGGGTGCGGTGGCACCTCTGAGGCTACTAGCCACAGCCCTGCTGCTGCTTCCCAGTATAGAGCTGCCATCATCATTGCCCTCACCACCAAAAACCTAAGTGCTCTCTGAAACTTCATTAGAGAGTGAGTTCAAAAAGAAAAGAAAAAGCACAGAGTGGAGTAATGTGGATCTGTAGGAAGTCCTAACACTTATGTTTCAGGTGAGTGATGGTAGCTGTGTGGGCATCACAGAATGATTGAGGCTGGAAAAGCCCTCTGAGCTCAGCCAGCCCATCCCAGGGCCTAACATCATCCCAACAGCCAGACCAGGGTACTAAGGGCCACAGCCAGGCTGGCCTTCAACACCTCCAGGGATGGGGACTCCAACACTGCTCTGGACAGTCCAGTCCAGGCTTTGATCCCCCTTTACATCAGGAAGATCTTCCTAACATCCAACCTAACCCTCCCCTGGCAGCTTCAAGCCCTGCCCTCTCGTCCTGGTGCTGGTTGCCTGGGAGAAGATCCTGACCCCGAACTGAGGGAGAGGGAGAAGGTCCCCCTGAGTCTCCTCTTCTCCAGGCTCAACACTCCCAGCTCCATTAGCCTTTCCCTCCAGCCCCTTCCCCATCCTCATTGCTCCTCTGGACCTGCTCCAGCCTCTCAATCTCTTCCTTGAAGTGAGGGGCCCAGCACTGCCCCCAGTACTGGAGGGGAGCCCTCCCCAGTGTCCAGTACAGGGAGAGAATCACATCCCCAGCCCAGCTGGACCTGAAATTCACTGGTAGCCAGTGCACAGGGGCTGCTGGACTGTGTCCATAGTCCAAACACAAACTATAATGCAGCTACAAATATAACATGATGCAGCCCAACAGAAGCTAACGCCAGCAGCTAACACATTTCACTAAAGCTTAAGTCTTTTCCTGCTGAATACTAACTGCCCCACAAAGAGCTGTAATTGCTTCCCCGATCTGACCGCGCAACTCTCTGCGAGTCAGCCTGAAATGCAGAGGGATCTCTCATCGGTGTCACCTCCTCACATTTACATAACCAGGCACCGGGCAGCACCGCAGCCACCGCTGTCAGAATCCCGGAATCATCACAACGTCCCTGGGGATGCTCAAGGTGAGGCTGCAGGGAAAGGGCTGAGTGAGACGCAGCTCAGTGCTCTGCAGCAGGCAGGTAATTAGGTGCCCTCCCCAGCACTCGCCAAACTTCAGCGACACGAGCAGGAGATTTGCCAAAGCCTCGGCAATAATATCTCTGCCTTTCATCCAGAACGCCTCAAAAACGCTAAATATCGCTCTCCTGGCTTTACAGACGTGGCAGCAAAGACACGGAGATTAAATGACTTACCCGAAATCCCCAGCAAGTCAGTGGCCAGGAGACAAACAGCTCCAAGTCGCCACTCGCACCCTCTGCTCTAATTGAGAGAGAGCCAAGCTCCAGCTCTGCTGCTCCTTGTGAATTAGAAATACGCAGCGCGGAGAAATTTGCTTCCAGGTGCAACCCAGGGCTGCTGATTCCAATCTGTAAATCCCTGTTCTTTATGGCTCAAGCCCCAGAGAGCTGTCTCCCCCCCAGGGGACCCCAATGCTGGGAGCAAGCAGGTGAATCCGTTTCTTCACACCCTGGTAGCTGGGGGCAGGATAATATCAGCAGAGAACCAGAGAGAAGGGCTTCAAGCTTCAACAGGGTAGGTTTAGACTGGGCATCAGGAAGAAATTCTTCATGGAAAGAGTGGTCAGTCACTGGAATGGGCTGCCCAGGGTGGTGGTTGAGTCCCCATCCCTGGATGTTTTTAAAAGTCGCTTAGATGTGGTGTTGAGGGATCTGGTTTAGGGGTGAACTTCTAGAGTAGGGTTGATGGTTGGACTTGATGATCCCGGGGTCTTTTCCAACCTGAATGATTCTGTGATTCTGTGATTTTCTTTCTCCCCAGGACTCAGCCTCACCAGCTCTAGCAGCAGGGCTCAGCTGCTCCTCCCATGGGGCAGCATCATCTGCCTTCAAGGATGCTCCATGCTGGCGGTTGAGCAACTTGCTTCCTCCAAATACAAACACTATCATGAAATCTGTGAGCTGGAGAAGCAACTAGCTGTAGGTTAAGAAGATGAGGCTGTCCCTGGAAAACATGCAGAGACGAACTAGCGGTGATGAGAGCAATTAAACCAGCAGTTTAGACAGTAAAAACAACTGATTCCTGCAGATAGAAGCTGCACAAGGAACCTCCCGTGTTCTTCAAGAGACTCAACAGACATGAACATTCTGCAGCAGTTTAGCCAGTCTCAAAAATTAAATGTTTACAAACTAAAGGTTTAATAAAGGTTGGCCCGGAGGCAGTCCAGTGCAGAGCCACAAGGATGATGAAGGGAGTACTCATCAGTCCCTGAGCAGGGATCAGAAGCAGGGTGGTTAGCAGATGGAGAGAGGTTCTCCTATCACTCTGCTCTGCCCTGGTGAGACCACATCTGGAGTCTTGTGTCCAGTTCTGGGCCCATCAGTTCCAGAAGGACACAGAGCTGCTGGAGAGAGCCCAGCACAGAACCACAGAGATGACGGAGGGAGGGGAGCATCTCCCTGCTGAGGAAAGGCTGAGGGAGCTGGGGCTCTGGAGCTTGGGAAAAAGGAGACTGAGGGGTGACCCCATTAATGTTGATCAATCTGGAATGGGTGGGTGTCAGGAGGATGCAGCCAGGCTCTGCTCAGGGGCACCCAGTGATAGGACAAGGGGCAATGGATGTGAGCTGGAAGACAGGAAGTTCCACGTCAATGTGGGAAGGACCTTCTTGCCAGTGAGGGTGCCAGAGCCCTGGCAGGGGCTGCCCAGGGGTGTTTATGGAGTCTCCTTCTCTGGAGACATTTCAAACCCACCTGGCCATGTTCTTGTGTGACTGGATCTAGGTGATCCTGCTGTGGCAGTGGGATTTCGATGATCTTTCAAGGTCCCTTCCAATCCCTAATGTTCTGTGATTCTCTGAAGGGGAGCCTGGACTGGGAGTCTCTGGATCCTCTTGCCAAACCAGCCAGGCACACTGGGATGATGTCAGGTGTCCTACAAACTTGTGTCACGACGTGCTCTGCTCCAGACCTTTATGGGATCACAGAATCACAGAACATTAGGGATTGGAAGGGACCGTGAAAGATCATCTAGTCCAATCCCCCTGCCAGAGCAGGATCACCTAGACCAAGTTGTACAGGAACATATCCAGGTGGGTCACAGTTTGGAACCTGCCCTTGCTTCCACACCTCCCAGCTTGCCTGTTTGATTACCTGGTGGCTTCACCCAGCCAGGCCGTGGGCAGGGAACAGGCAGGTCTGCCCTGCTGCTGCAGCATGAGGAGGAGGGACGGTGTTTTCAGCAGAGGAGGCTGCTTGGCCCTGCCTGTGTGCTCTGGTTCCAGGTTTGCAGCTCACCTGACTCCACAGAACTGGTCAGATACTGGTGTGTGCAATGCCTGTGGTTCCATCCCTGGCAAGGACATGGCACCTCTGGAACGCTGCAGGGCTGGGCTGGGAGCTGGAGCTTGGTGACCCCTGCAGCCACATTATCAGCCCGGGGAGCTGCTGTTGGTACAGTGTCAGCGATGTGGGTGTATCAGTGATTTAATTAAGTCAGTGCTCCTAATGATGCTCTGCAAGCTCGTCTGTAAAAAGAATCCTGCTTGTACTTCAGCAGCTCCTGTTGGGCCCTTTGTAAGGGGCATTTTTCCCCCTGTAATTTAAAACCCCCTATTATTTGAAGTTTAGGGAGGACCACTTCCATTTCTGTGCCCTTTGAGACAATCAGGATGTGATCAGCTCCTTTATTTGAACAACTAGAGCCATAAGACCAGCACATTACTGGTTTGTGTGGTGTCGGATGCCCTTTCACTGGGATATGCTGCTGCTGCTGCTGCTGTGGGTGACAACTCTGACTTCTACTCTCGGGTCCTGTGATTCCATCAGCCAGGAATCCAACTCATTATGCAATTGCAAATGGTTTCTGGATTTCATTAAATCAGCAAAGGGCATTAGCTGGATATTGACATCAGCTCCGCTTGTGATAACGGAGCCAATTGGGCGATTGTTAGCTTGGAATTAAAATAAAAGTCCAGAGGGATTATGATTAGTTTTAATTTATCTGCAGAAGGCTCAGTGCAGCTCCTGCAACTGCAAAACTGGGCGAGCAATTGCAGTCCTGCTGCAGGGCTGGGGATAGTGGTGCCCTCTCGGCTGCCTTTCATGGCTGGAAGGAAGGAGCAGAGTGCAGGAAGAGGGGAGTGGGATGCTGGAGGTGGGAAGCAGGGTGCTGGAAGAGGGAAGTGGAGTGCTGGAAGGGAGGAGCAGGTTGCTGATATAATTTACCATCAATGGATTTAGATTGGGGGTTTCAGAAAAGACATTTTAGTGCCAATTTCTCATTTATCAAACCCATCTATTTATTTAAAATGGGTTTTTTTTAAATGGACTGTGATTTTAGGGGCCACTGGCTGTCTTGGGCTATGTCCAGGACATACAGCTATGGAGTAGAACACAGAGATAGGATTTTCTTTGCCTTATAGCCTTATGTTGATGCTGAGACCGCGTGGAGTAGAAGCCCACTGTCTGGGGTTGCCAGCAGGTCTCACCCACCTCAGACAGGCATCAGCCACACCGCAGACATCCCTGAAGCAACAGGATTTGTGTTAAACTGGAAAACGCACCGAGGGAGAGACAAGGTGTGGACACAGGGTTTGACACTGTGTTGACAGACTGAATTTGCTGACAAGCAACGGTCCACTGCACAGGAGATAAGGTCCAGCGTGGAGCAGGATCCTGTCTGCCCATGGGGCCACATCCCTCGAGTGAAAGGAGAGGGCAGCATGCGGGGCTGGGAGAAATAAGGATCCATGTTTATTCCCTCTTGAACTCTGTTGGAAAAGTCTCTCTGTAGGAGAAGTCTCTCTGATTCCAGCTGAATTTGAACCCCTTTTCTCCTTCTCTTCTAACCCTAGCCAGGTTCACGTTCCCCCAGCTCTAGTTTCATGCACTTGCAAAGGCTGACTCAGCACTAAATGTTATCGGCTCCCATTCAAACCTGCAGAAAATGGATAAAAAGAAGCCAACTTTCCCAGAACAGACATTAAACAGGAGCTTTGTCTCGCTGAGTCAGACCCGGAGTGCGCCCGGACCCTTATCGTTTGGAAACTTAGACGATGCTCCACGTGGAATGTGTTGGACACAGGAGAAGCCTTCGGATACTAGGGCCGGGTGGGAAAAGCTGCTGATCACAGAGTTACAGGAAGTTAGGGACTGGACTGGACCTCGAAAGATCACCCAGTCCAATCCCCCTGTCACAGCAGGATCCCCTAGATCCAGTCACAGAGGAACATCGCCAGGTGGGTTTTAAACATCTCCAGAGAAGGAGACTCCAACCAAGCAGCACCCAGGGTTGCTCTTTCAGCTACCATTGTGCTCCCAGCTCACCCACAGAGCTGCTCTTACCCAACTCCTTCCTGCACAGCCTGGCTCACCCCACACGATGAGGTGGTGCCTCAATGCGTCACCCCGGAACCAAACCTCATCCTCCTCCCAGCTGGTTTCACCTGTTTCTCAGACAGATGCTGTTTCCATGCTTCTTATTCCATCTTGCAAAGCCCAGGCAGCTTTGGAGGTGGAGAAACACTATAAAAATTAAATGTTCATGTTTTAAGAACTGGAGGAAATCCAAGACCTTCCTTTGACTTGGTGGCTCTGGTGGTAACCACGAGGCACACAGTGCCTTGGGGTTAAATCTCATCTGTATTGAGATGGGGCAGTCTGACTCAGCACGTACTTGATCCCCTGACCCCTCTCATTGGTTTTAAACCCTGTTTTGTTTAAATATGGCCTCACCATGACTCTGCTGTAGCCAGGGGGTCATTCTTGATGAGTAGGCAAAGGTAGACAAGCAGCTGGAAACCCTTTGAGACCCATGAGATGTCTTCATTACCTGCTGTCTCTGCTCTCTGACAGCTTGTCCCCTCCAGGGTCAGTCCTGGTGGCTGCCAGCATTTAGGGATGGGACAGGAGTCTCCAGTCAGTCCTTCTGCTGCCCCCAGGCCAGCAGCCAGGCTCAGGGCTGCAGGATGTGGTTTATAAATCCATCAGGGAGTCCCTAGTAAACTCACCTAGGTGTTGGATGTGATTCCAGTTAGTGCTGTTCAGTCATCCCCCAGCCTTGGAGACCTTCCTGCACCCTCCACCAGCCTCATCCTCTTCACTCCAGCTGTGGGGGGGAGCTGGGCTTGAAAGGGCTGTTTGAGGAGAGGCTGTTCCTCAGCTCTGGTTATGAGTTGCTCCACTACAGTGACCATCACAGGAACAGCCTGACGGTAGCAGCTGCTTCCTGAGTAAATAGCAGGAGGATAATATTGGGGTTATGATTCTGCTTGGGGTAAAGAAGATCTTTTCCTACAGACTGGATGTTAACAGTGCAGCAACCCCCGAGGAAATGGGACACAAGGTGCTGAAAAGAAGCTGCTCCCTCCCCAGCAGAGCAGCCCTTGGTCTCTGGGCAGACCCCAGTCCCCATCTCACCGGCAATGCCACCGGGAACTCATCTCTGGGATCAGACGGTGCCGCCTCTCCAGATCCTGACTCATTTCCACTTGGTGTGACTCAGTCGACTGGAAACTTTGCCTGAGTCTTGTTCGTGTTTCTCCAGCCCTCAGAGGTTTCATCCCAAGGAACCTCATCGGCAGCGTCACCCCATAGGACCCAGACACCTGCCAAACATCGCAGAACAGGGTGAATTCTTCAACGAGCCACGGAGGCTGGCACTGGCAAGCAGCACACACGGCCACATAGCCAGCAGGAAAGGAGCCCAGCTCCATCCCACAAGCATCTAGGGCGCTGCTTTGGTTCCCAGCGCTTTCCTCTGTTGCCCTTTGAAATGGAAGTGTTTGTATAAACAGCAGCAGATGCGTTTGCAAAGAGCTCAGCTCCCAGCCAGCGCTCAGCGACAAGAAATGAGCAGAGGGAAAACAGTGGCACATGAGGTGAGAAACCCAGCAGATGGGTTTGCACGTGGAAGCAGCCTGTGGCAGCACGAGGGGACCCTTCGAGCTCTGCCTGCACGCACGTCGCAGATCCCAAGGCTGAGGCTTCTCCTCAGGGCCTCAGCACCGGCAGTGAAGGGGGACTCCTGGTGCTGCAGGTTTCTTGCCTGGTTGTTTCAGCATTAACAAGAGTGTCTGTGTGTGAGCAGCCAGCTCAGTGCAGTGCGATGATGCATGTGGAGCCAAACAGGTGCATCTCTTTGATCCTCAAGTGCTCCTCACAGCCACAGGCAGACCAGGAGAGCAGCTTCAGCCATCCCTGCTCCTCCACTGACCACCCTCATCAATTGCTCCTCGGTCCCTCACTGATGACCCTCACCCATCGCTCCTCACTCCTCTGCTGATCATGTCTGGGGTCTGCAAAACAGACCCCGGGAGATGGGAAGCAGAGCATTTCCTACAAGCCCTGGCTGGTCATAGTTTCCATGTCACAAGGAAGCAGGGAATGACTCCCAGCTCCCATTGAAGCAGGGCTGTCTCTGGGAAGAGCAGCTTTTCCTCAGGACAGCCTCACATCTGGCTCTGCTCAGTGACCGACTGCATGAGACAGCGGCTCCTCTCCCCTGTTAAGATCCTGTCCTTCAGCTCAGGAGCCTTCACAACAGATTTGTTCTCATACAGAGCACTCTGGGTTCCCCTGTTTGCCACCAAACCTCTCTCTTCCCAAAGGCAGCTGCACGTGACGAGTCTCTGCTCAATGTGATGGTGGTAGACAGGGTGAAATGAAGGTCTCACGGGCTGAGGTCACATCAGGATTTACACCAGGGAAACACAGCTGAACCCACACAGCTCAGCGATGGCCCAAGCAGTGGTGGGGGGCCAACTGCCAGGTTTGGGGTCACCCAGTGTCTCGGCAAATGTAAGAGCGAGCCCCCGCTCCAGCCAGTGAGGAGCAAGTCACTGGGACAGTGCTGTGTGGTGGGGAGGGCTGGGACAGAGCTCTGATCCCCACGGTTGGAAGGAGCCTGCTGAGGGTGAGTGTCTCAATCTACCAGGAGATCTCACATTCCCCCTCAACAGCCAGGAAGGCTCCCGGGACCTGCTCGCCGAGCTCAGCGGGTGGCCGGGATGGCTCTAGGAGTCACTTTAAGAACAGAAAACTCTGCTTGTACTTCCAGAGCTACAGAAACCGCAGGAGATATCAGCCTGTTGAATCGCTTGTTCGACTGCCTGTGCCCTGGGTTGTGGTGAGGAGCCGCATTCCCGACTGACGGGTTCTCGCTGATGCCTCCTGTCACCACCAGCTGCTGCCGGGGCACGTCCTGAGCTCCTCAGCCTTTGCTCGCCCGCTCCACCCTGCGCCCTTCATCGCTCACAGCCCTTCCTCTGTGCTTGGACTCTGCTGGGCAGTTCAGGAGCCAGAAGGTTGCCCTCAGTGGCCTCTCCAAGTGGGACCTTCCAGCCTTGGTGTTGCAGCAGCAGCAGCCTCCGATGTTGGCTCTGCCTGGGCACAGTCACTTCAGCTGCTTCACCAGGAGCCCTCCACTCAGGCAGATGCCCCAGCTGCCCCCACCCAGGGGTTTTCCACTGAGGTCTGATGCAGAAGGACAGTGACTAACACCTCGCTAAGACATGATTTTGGTGTGGTTCCACCAGGGGCACCCTGTCTGCTCTCTTCGTGGTGACTGGTGCTGTGACCTCAAAGACCTTCAGAACCGCTCTGTGTCACCATCCTTGTCTGCTTGGAGCTGAGCATCCTGGCAGGGTGTGGGGGCCCTCCAGCTCCCCCACTCTGAGCAAACAGAGAGACCAAGGAGGGCTTTGCTGGCAGATGGCAGGATCTCCTCCTCTGGGACCTGGAGAGGCTGGAGAGCTGGGCGGGGAGACACTAAATGAGCTATAACCAGGGCACTGTAGAGTCTGGCATCAGGGAACAAGAGAGGGTGGGGACTGACCTGTTGAAGAGCAGCACAGGAGAAAGGGACCTGGGGGTGCTGGTGGCCAAGAGCACCTGGGGGTGTTGCTGGTCACGAGCCAGCAGTGGGCCCTGGTGGCCAAGAAGGCCAATGGCATCCTGAGGTGGATCAGAAGGGGAGTGGTTAGCAGATGGAGTGAGATTCTCCTCCTCTTCTACTCTGCCCTGGGGAGACCACAGCTGGAGTCTTGTGTCCAGTTCTGGGCCCCTCAGTTCCAGAAGGACACAGAGCTGCTGGAGAGAGCCCAGTGCAGAGCCACAGGGATGATGGAGGGAGGGGAGCATCTCCCTGCTGAGGAAAGGCTGAGGGAGCTGGGGCTCTTGAGCTGGGAAAAAGGAGCCTGAGGGGTGACCCCATGGATGTTGATCAATATGCGAAGGGTGGGTGTCAGGAGGATGGAGCCAGGCTCTGCTCAGGGGCACCCAGTGATAGACAAGGGCCAATGGATGTGAGCTGGA
Organism: Phoeniculus purpureus; assembly: GCA_028565055.1. Taxonomy (NCBI): domain Eukaryota; kingdom Metazoa; phylum Chordata; class Aves; order Bucerotiformes; family Phoeniculidae; genus Phoeniculus; species Phoeniculus purpureus. The sequence continues at coordinate 9,873 of JAOXOE010032040.1, forward strand.
GCAGAGGAGGTTCCCCATCAATGTGAGAAGGACATTCTTGCCAGTGAGGGTGCCAGAGCCCTGGCAGGGGCTGCCCAGGGAAGTTGTGGACTCTCCTTCTCTGGAGATATTTCATACTCACCTGGCCATGTTCCTGTGTGACTGGATCTAGGGGATCCTGCTGTGTCGGGTGAACTGGACTGGATGATCTTTTGAGGTCCCTTCCAATCCCTAATGCTCTGTGATTCTGTGAGAGAGGCCCACGGTTTCTTTGCCAGGTGCTGGTGAATCCACCTTGCCCAGTAACATGCGTGGATGGGGCTGCTGGCACCAGGAGCTGGCTGCAGGTCTATGAGAGCCATTGAAGCCCAGCACTGACTGGGATGTGAGGACCTCGTCCACACTTCACACTAGGTGACATGAGAGAAGAGTCAGCAGACTTCCTTCTGCCCTAAAAATCTTGGGTTGAGGCTCAAGATGATTCTAATGCTCTGCAGAGCGTTGAAACTGAGCTAGTTGGAGCTTCCAAACATCCACCTGGGAAACTGGCACCGGGCAGATGGGGTGGGTTTGGACATGCCTTGGCACATGGGAGCTGGGGTCAGGAAGAGTTAACAAAAGCAAAATGCAGCCCTTTGACAGGGCTGAGCAGCAGCTCTTGGGTGACAACAGAGAGAACAGTAGCCTCTCCATCCTTTCAAACCCCAAGGCTGATCCAATCCCTCCTGCTCACAGCAGGGCCAGGATGGACTGCCGGGCAGGACAGTGAGCTCCCAGCCTTGACCCATGGGATGCTGGGCAGGACAGTGAGCTCCCAGCCTTGATCCAGGGACCCCCAAATTTCAGAAAAGGCCCTCAAATGACACCCCTGAGCCTCTGCTCCCTGGGACAGCAGAGCCCTTCAGGCTGCAGCTCAATGTGGCCATAAATTGCCCATTTGCCAGTGGCCTTAGTACCCTGAGAGCCGATTACTGTGTTTACTCTGGGTAACCAAGGAACCCGGACCACTGCGATTTGCCCTCCCGCTGCGTTATCTGCTCTGGAGCCCTGGCTGTTAACGGGGCTGCCCTGGACATCCTTCCTGCCTTAATGACTATGGGGCACAGCATGAGGCCAGGCTGATGCCAGGCAGGCAAGTGGGGGGGCAGGATTTCTTCGCCGAATTAAACTGCCATGAGATAAGGAGCTCAAACACTTGCTGGCGCACAGCAAACAGCTCTGTAAAGGGGCAGCGCGTGGCAATGGCTCTGACCCCGCTCTGGGGGCTCAGGTGCCCTTCCGAGGCTGCTCATATGGTTCCACTGCTGCTGCACAGGCTGGGGGGCTCTCTGAGCTCCAACTCCACAGAAAATCTGAGAGAGGGTGATGTGATTAGTGTTCCATGTCTGCCAAACCAGCAAAGCCCAGCTCAGCAGTTTCACCCCTGGCCCTGTGTTTGCAGCAGAGCGGAAACAGTGAGGGGCATAAATGTGGGAAGGGTGGATGTCAGGAGGATGGAGCCAGGCTCTGCTCAGGGGCACCCAGTGATAGGACAAGGGGCAGTGGGT
>JAOXOE010032041.1:0-11398 GCA_028565055.1 Phoeniculus purpureus
ACTGGGAAGAAGTTCCTTCTCATATTGATGTGGAACCTCCTCTGTTCCAGCTCACACCCAGTGCCCCTTGTCCTATCTTTAGATGCCCCTGAGCAGAGCCTGGTTCCATCCTCCTGACACCCACACTTTTCATATTTATCAACATTAATGAGGTCACCCCTCAGTCTCCTTTTTTCCAAGCTCAAGAGCCCCAGCTCTCTCAGCCTTTCCTCAGCAGGGAGAAGCTCCACTCTACCATCTCTGTGGCTCCACACTGGGCACCACAGTATCTTAAAAACCAGCCCCTGGCTCACCAGCAGCAAACACCAGTCTCCTGCTGGTCTCTCCCACTAATAACACTGGCCTGACTTTTCATCCTCCGTGTGGAATCAAGTTTATTTTTGGAAGCTTATTTTACAGTTCAGTGAGGTGGTTTGGTTGGGGTTTTATTTCTTCAGCAACTCTACTTCTCGTTACAATTTAGAGACGATAGTTCCCCCCGTTCCGATTACTCTGTTCAATAAATACGCAAATAGATATCGAGTGCTCTCTATAAAAAATACAAACACACGGCAAACAGCCCCTCAAACAATAAAACCAGGACTAATGAAAAATAGGGACTATATTACACAGATGAAACGGGTGTCTTAGTCGTGAAACTACAATGAAACTTCATTACAGATGGATCGCGGGACGTCACCTACAGAGAAACAGCACTTGCAGATATATATTTATATAAAATAATGGCATTGCTTCTGTGAAGCAGAGCTTCTCATGACTTAAAAATAGAAACCAGAGCCAACCGATGTCTGTGCACCCAGAGCTCCTCAAGGTCTGACAAATTAGGAAGGAGTGTGCAGATTTTGTCTTTAAACTTCTGAATGGGAGGGGTGAACAACATCCTTCATCCATAATATCCATGAATAACACAGCCTTCTCTTCCCTTTTCCCCTTCCCCTTCCCTTTCCAACAAAAATGGAGCCTTCAAGACCATGAGATCCCTCCTCTTGACTGAGCCCTGCATTCAAGCAGGACTTACAGAGAGGACTAGTTCTTACGCTGGCTCTCCATACTGAGTGAAACGAGCTCCTACCCCCAGTCTAATCACAGCCCCCAACAGGTCACTTTGGTGGGCAATGACAGCTACAACAGCTTGGTGGAAACATCACTGGAAAGGAGTGAAAATCAATGCAGAGAGTCAACAGACTTCCCACGGCCCCGCTCAGCATCAAACTGCACAAACGGATTGAGAAGGTCAGTGCTGGACCACAAGTCCCTGTGGACTGCATCACCTCAACCCCATGAGCTCGTGGGCCAGCTCTGGGCCGTGTGGCTGTGGGCAGACGAGACGCGCCGCCCTGCGCAAAGCCAGGATGCATCCCACGAGCTCTTTCACACGACCCCCTCCTCTCAGGCCCTTTTGCTCACGAGCAAACGGCCCCGAGGAGATCTGCCGGCAGACCCTGGGGCACGAATCGCTTTGGAAACTGCTGAGGGCTTTGGCTGAGAAACATCATCAACAGCTCGTGCTTTATGCTGCAGCTGGCTAATGGTAGCCTCCAGCCGGCTGAACGCTCCTCCTCCACACCGCTTCAGCTGGAGAACACAACTGCTTCAGCGACCAGTGAGGAGGAGCGGCTGAAACCCCATCTCCAGCACGTTCCCCACCCCACCCTGGCACAGACCGCGGGTTGCTACGACCTCAGATGAGTTTTAGAAGAGGCAGCCCAGCTGGCAGCGACCTACTCCCCGCACTCCACGGCAGACGGCCAAGACCACCGGGAGCAAACCCTTCCGTTGCTGACGCTTCACGCTGACACGGCGCGCGGCACCATCGCGTCACGCAAACTTCACCTGACAGACACGCGAGGGCAAAGCAGAAGCTGCGGCTACGTCACTGTACTACACGGCCGGGAAGAGGTTCCTTTGGTCTCTCCTGCAGGATTGGAGCTCCTGGTAGCAATCAGCACAAACAGCTTCTCTCGGCGTCTCGGAAAAGCAGACGAGGTTCTGAGGAAGGGGGTGAGTCTGGCGAGAGGCAACTTTTCAATATCAGCAAACAGGGGAAACAGAAGAGTTAGAGGGGAAAGGGGTCTCAGTGGGCTCAGCAGAAGAAGGCAGAGACCTGTTCTTCAGGAATAAAACACTGGCGTCTTCCCCAGACATCTCCGACTGCTTGGTCTGGGCAGGTGTGACAGAGCTGGGGCCATCCTGTTTCGCTCCTTGTCCTAACTAACAGACTCACTGCACAGACTGCCACCAGGGAAGGAGGGAGATGAGAGAGCAAGGAACACCCCAAGGAACCAAAAGAACCAAGGATTTACCGTACAGAGCGTTGGGATCATGAAGGACAGAAGTTTATTACGTATCTGCTCACGTTTCCATCTCTTTGGTCCCCTTCCCGAGACTTGCCGTGTGCCCACGGGCAGGTAAAAAACAGAGACTGGACTAGATGATCTTTCGAGGTCCCTTCCAATCCCTAATGTCCTGTGAGATAAATAACTTTTGTCCTTCTGGGTTTCCCTCGCTGCAGACGCAGCCACAAATCTTTGTAAAGTTGCCGCTTGGCTTCTCTGCTGGGACCTACTGCTCTTCCTGGCTGGAGCTGGGATGGTCTAGGCACCACACAGGAGACTTCTTTGGTTTCACCTCTGCTCCCGACATCCGTTCCTCACTTACTCTTGTGCCATGGCCAGTCTGGTACCTTAAATGCTTCTCAGATGGGCCCACTGGATCCCTCTGCGGCTCCGCACAGCAAAGCCCCTCCATCTGGGAAACAGTGACGCAAACCCGCAGCCCTCCCAACACCCCGGACACAGCGAGTGTTCTCTGGGCAGGAGCTGGCAACCGACAACGCGACGCGACTCTTGGGGGTTATTTCAGAAAGCGGGTGCCCGTGCCGTAGCACAGACACCATCCTAAAGAACTTAACGACGTATAAAACTTAGGTTTAACTCTGTTCCAAAGACATCAGTAGCACAGTGCATCTGTGAGTTCCTGTCCAAGTCCCATGTGATTTCCATCGCCCCAGCTCTGACCCACTCGGTACCGCTACACGCCACTCTTCATGTCCAGCTCCTGATGATTCTGCGTCTCATTAACGGTGAGGAACTCGTCGCACGCTCCCGTCCGCTCGTTCGACTGCTCTTTATGAACCAAGTGCACCATTTCTTGCGACTTGCTGGCGTCTCCATTTAATCCGCTTGTTTTCCTGTCCTCCACCGCCCCTTTGCCGTTGTTGATCACCAGCTTCTTCTTCTGCCCACACCTAGAAAGAAATGAGAAGGAAACAGATATAAACAGATGTAAGCATAAATGAATATTATAGAATATATCTAAAATCACAGATTTTTAAATATATTGCATATAATTCTATGTATAAACATATCTGCATGTCTACACATTTGTAGAGACATCCACAAATCTATTCTCTCTATATACACACATTTATGAACATGTACATTTCCTTGTCTCTGTCAAAGGCAACTAGCAAATCAAAGGTCAATTATTTAGGAAAAGGTGCTTGGAAATAAAGCTGGTGTCTGCCAGTGAAAAACTACAGAATGAAAAGTTTCCCCCTGCTCCAGTTCCTCAATGTCCTTCTGATACTGTGGTGCCCATAACTGGACCCGGTACTCCAGGCGCAGTCCAACAAGTGCAGAGTACAGGGGCACCACCTCCTCTCTACTCCTGCTGTTCACCCCGTTCCTGATCCAGGCCAGGATGCCGTTTGCCTTCTTGGCCACCTGGGAACCCTGCTGGCTCCTGTTCAGCCAGCTGTCCTGTTACCCCAGGCAGCTCTCCAGCCACTCTTGCCCCAGCCTGTAGCTGCTGGGGGCTGTTGTGACAGAAGTGCATGACCCAGCACTGGGCTTTGTTACTCACAGAATCACAGAGCATCAGGGGTTGGAAGGGACCTCGAAAGGTCATCCAGTTAAACTTCATCCTTCATCTCCATCACTACTACTGATAGGAATAACGCTCATTATTACCACTCTTCTCCCACATCACCGGTGTTAGGACAAGAGAAAGTGGCCCCAAGTTGTGCCAAGGGAGGGTTAGGTTGGACATCAGGAAAAATCTCTTCCCCCACAGTGTGGTCAGGGATTGGAACAGGCTGCCCCAGGGAGGGGAGAGTGGCTGCCCCTGAAGGGAGTCAAAAATTGAGTAGATGTGGCCTTGGAGGACAGAGCTTAGGGGGCAGGGTGGGGTTGGGTTGATGGTTGGACTGGACGATCTCGGAGGTCTCTTCCATAGAATCATTAGGGATTGGAAGGGACTTGGAAAGATCATCCAGTCCAATCCCCCTGCCACAGCAGGATCACCCAGACCAAGTCACACAAGAACACATCCAGGTGGGCTTCCAATTCCTGATGTTCTGTGATTCCGTGAAGTTGCTGCTCACTGAGAAGCCCCAAGTGCTTCTCTGAAATGCTGCAAACCTCTGCCCTTCCGACCTCCCAGCCAGAAAGGCGAAACCTATTGTTCTCTGAATCGGGAAGGAGCTGCCTTGAAACTCCATCCTACACTTCACCAGGCTGCTTCAGACAGCCTGAATGAGACCGAAACTGGAGATGCTGCAGTCAGCATTCATTTGAAAGCTGCTGCAACCGACGGCGTTACTCAGAGGAAACCACAGAGTGCTCTCACTTTTAAAATACATTAACACTTGAAACGCCCTCAACCCCCTGCTGAACCGCCCCGTCCTCTTTTCCCAGCCACCCAGTTCCTCATAGCACCGAGCCACGGAGACTTTGGGGTCTGGTGGTGCTCACGTGCGGTGTCAGCTGCACAGCAACCACCTCTCTGCGAGTTTTCAGCGTAGGAGCGTTTATCAGGCTGGGTGAGGAAAGGAGACCTGACTTGTTCACATCATCACGGGGTTCCTGACAAAGTGAAGGAAAACAATTCCACTTGTTCCAAGCACAGCAGAGTAAGTCTCTGCTTGAAGAGGTTGTCCTTACAGTGACGGATTCCTCTGGGCAAGCCCATGCTTTTACAGAGAGGGACTCTAGCCATGGGACAACAGGGATGGGTTCAAGCAAAAAGAGATCAGATTGAGATGAGACCTTAGGAAGAGCTCTTAGGAGGGTGCTGAGGCACCCAAACAGGTTGCCCAGGGAGGCTGTGGCTGCTCCATCCCTGGAAGTGTCCAAGGCCAGGTTGGATGGGGCTCTGGGCAGCCTGGTCTGGTGAGAGGTGTCACCGCCCATGGCAGAGGGTTGGGACTGGGTGATCTCTGAGGTCCCTTCCAACCCAAACCAGTCTGTGATTCTCTGACTGATAACATTCATGGACTCACAGCTGCCTGGGAGCTCTAAGTATAAGATCTGTTTTTCCATGGACAGCAGCTAGGACATGAGCAACAGCTCTGAGACGGTTTCATTTCGTGTCAGATGCAATCTCTGATTAACCAGCAGGGCCCTGTTTGTCTGTTCCTATGGTGACTCTGGGTACGGAGGAATAAACAGTGCCAGGCTCTGCCTTTGAAGGCAACACACAGTGCCCCATAAATCAGTCAGTCGTGTCGTTCTGGCTGCGTAGCTCCAAAATCACTTTGCAAAAGCCAAGTGGCCGAGTTTTCTGTCTCACACAGAAGCAATAACAGGAACAGACTGCTCACTGCTTCTTGAACTGAAAGGTCTCTGTACATCATCCAGTCCAATCCCCCTGACACAGCAGGATCCCGTAGACCAAGTCGCACAGGAACATGGCCAGGCGGGTTTTAAACGTCTCCGAAGAAGGAGACCCCACAACCCTCCTGGGCAGCCCCTTCCAGTGCTCTGTCACCTCACAGCGAAGAAGTTCCTTCTCATATTTATGTGGAACTTCCCATGTTCCAGCTTGCAGCCTGGAACATGATGGTGAAGCTGATGAGTGACCTGTGCAGGACATGCTGACACGGTCTCTCATGCTCGATTTGCAGAAGCAGCTCTTCCCTGTATTCAGAGAAGCATTTCAGTTGGACTAGACCTTCAAGATCCAGTCCAACCACTAACCCAGCTCCACCAAGCCCACCGCTAAACCACGTCCTGAAGTTACACTACTTTGCTCTTTCAGAAGGGTTTTTGATGAAGAAAAGAGCAAGGCAGAGCGTTTTGAAGAAGCAGAGCGGCCGCCTTACCTTCTCCGGCTGATCACAGCAATGCACACTCCCAGAATCAACGCAAGGGCGACCAGAGCAGCGACGATGACCAGCCAGTCTGTGGGGAGAGCCAAGGAGAGCGTGTTAACTCTTGCAGTTCTGCTGCTTCACATGAGAGTTTCCGTGCTTCAGAAAGTGCAAATTGAACAGGTTCTGATCACTCAGCCATACACAGGGCAGCTCAGATGAGAAACCCCATCACTGCTGGATCTATGGGCTCTGTACCTTGGTGGAGGCGAAGAGGAGCTGTACCCACCTGGATGTGTTCCTGTGTGACTTGATCTAGAGGATCCTGCTGTGGCAGGGAGATTGGACTAGATGATCTTTCAAGATCCTTTCCAATTCCTAATGTTCTGTGGTGCTGTGATTCTGTGATATACTGCCAGAGCAACTCTGCGCAGCCTGACATAGTTGTGGATGTCCCTTCTCTCTGCAGCGGGGTTGGACTAGATGACCTTTGGAGGTCACAGAATCACTATGTCCATCCACAGAATCACACTGGTCCGTCAGGACAGACCAGGGTGTTCACAGAATCACAGAACATTAGGGATGGGAAGGGACCTCAAAAGATCATCTAGTCCAACCCATTTGCCAGAGCAGGATCACCTAGACCAAGTCGCTCTTCCAACCTGGGTGATTCTGTGACACTAGGATGACGTTCAGGTAGAGTGAAATGGTTTTTTTCTTCATTTAGAATCTTACTTTAAGGAGCAAATTTGTCAAAACAATAAAAGGAACTCCAAAACTAGAAGGGACCCTGAAATGTCCTACATTGCACTCCAGTGAAACAGCATTCAGTAAGGAGCAGAGAGAGAAATAGAATCATAAGGGATTGGAAGGGAGCTCTAAAGATCATCCAGTCCAATCCCCCTGCCACAGCAGGATCCCCTAGATAGTCTATTTTATCTTAATAACCACCGCTAGAGATCAGGACTCACTTCTGAGAGCTAACCCCTTTATTTTGCTTGTTTGAATCACAGAACATCAGGGATTGGAAGTGACCTCGAAAGATCATCCAGTCCAATCCTCCTGACACAGCAGGACCACCTAGACCAGGATGCACAAGAACACATCCAGGTCGGTTTTAAACGTCTCCAGAGAAGGAGACTCCACAGCCCCCTGGGCAGCCCCTCCCAGTGCTCCATCACTCTCACTGGGAAGAAGTTCCTTCTGATATTTCTATGGAACCTCCTGTGTTCCAGCTCACACCCACTGAAACAAGTCTCTTGTGTTTAACAAGTCTCCTCCATTTCATTTAAAACAAATTACTTCTAATTAGTGAATTCCTATGACTGCATGGTGAAAAAATGAGAAGCATTCTTCCCAAGGCAACTTCTTCTCACTTCTCCCTCTAGTTTTCTCTGAAAATGATGAATTCTTCAAAAGGAGCTTCACAGGTTTCCCTTCCAACATCGTGCTCTTCTCCATCGCTTTATTTCCTACGTGGTTAACACAATCCCTTGAACTGAGCACAGAGCTTCAGCTCCAGACTTGCTAGACCTAAGCAGAGTGGGATAATTGCTTTGCCTCCCTTTCAGAAATGACTCCACTGTTAACAGGTACTAGAATGTACTTGCATTCTTCTGCAATGGTGTCACGGGGTTGGCTTCTTTCTAGCCCGTTTTAATCTGCCAGCCCGATCCTGCTACACTGCTAGGGGTAGTTTCACTGAGCAGCCTGATGGAGATTATACTCTGCACAGATTTCTTTCTGAATTCCGCCGGGTTTCACATCAGTTTATAAAGGTTATCTGAATCTTAATCCCGTTCTCCAAATGCATCATTTCTCTGATCTTGACTGTGCTGGGAAATGAGCTGAGCTACAACACGCTCCGGTTAGCGGACTGTGAGCGAACACGTTGAATATTCTCTGATTCAGAACAAAACCAGAATCACAGAATTATTGAGGCTGGAAAAGCCCTCTGAGCTCATCCAGCCCAGGACCTCACATCACCACAATCAGCCAGACCAGGGCACTCAGGGCCATAGCCAGGCTGGCCTTCAACACCTCCATGGATGGGGACACCACCACTGCCCTGGGCAATCCAGTCCAGGCTCTGATCACCCTTTCCACGAGGAAGGGCTTCCTAACATCCAACCTAACCCTTCCCTGGCAGCTTCAGACCCTGCCCTCTTGTCCTGGCACCAGATGCCTGGGAGAAGAGCCTGACCCCCACCTGACTGCAACCTCCCTTCAGAGAGTTGGAGAGAGGGAGAAGGTTCCTGCTGAGTCCCCTCCAGGCTGAACATCCCCAGCTCCCTCATCCTCTCCTCACCAGCCTTTCCCTCCAGCCCCTTCCCCAGCCTCATTGCTCCTCTGGACCCACTCCAGCCCTTCCATCTCTTTCTTGAAGCAAGGGGCCCCACACTGCCCCCAGTACTCGAGGGGAGGCCTCGCCAGTGCCCAGTACAGGGGGAGAATTCCATCCCTCGTCCTGCTGGCCACACTAGTGCTGATCCAAGCCTGAGAACTATGCTTGACCTACGTTTTCCTCTCTTACTCCATTGGTATCAATGCAATTCCATGGTTCAACCATCAAGACATGGGATTCCAAAAACGTACCTGGCACCTTCGCCGCCTTTGGTTTTGCTTCCATTTGTGTTGTCGTGGTCTCTCCAGGGTACGTGGTGGATTCGAAGTGCCCCCTGTGCGGTCCCTGATTCCCATATCCATCAGAGGTAGATCCTAAGGATCAGGAAATGACAGTGAGAAACAAAGGCTGTGAATTCCACAATAACCTGGCAAGTTGATGCTGAGGTCATTAACAAGTGTTTCGATCAAGAACTGATGACCAAAGTCATCGTAATCATCTGAGCCATGGCTGGCTTTGGGAATCAGAGTAACAAACCCCATCGTTTTCCCCTCTTGTCTCTCCTAAGTTTCCGTTTGGATTACGTTGCACTTTTGTGAGCCAAAGCACAATTCAAATGGCCTAGAAACGTGTCTGGAGAAAACGTAAAGGCGTGCTGGCAATCCTTAAAGGAAGTTTTTGTTGCCATACAAGTCAAACACCCTGTCTGTTCCTTGGGAAAAACAGAGCGAGGAAAGGAGAAAGAGAGAGAGGCAGGGGGATTGGACTGGGTGATCTTTCGAGGTCCCTTCCAATCCCTAATGGCTGGATCTAGGGGATCCTGCTGTTGGTGGGGGATTGGACTGGATGGTCTTTCGAGGTCCCTTCCAATCCCTCATGTTCTGTGATTGTGTGAACTCAATGCTTTGATGAAATAGGACACTTCTCTGGTTTTCAATCTGATAGCTCTGTAGACTCTCTGTTGTCATATGGGTATCCCGAGTCTAAAACGATCAGTAGAATATGGATATGGGGGCGGTTTATTTAGGACTCCTACTTCATTATCACGACAAGGAACGATATTCCAGCCCCTCTGAACTCTTCCAGGCTCCAACAGCCCAAATGAAACACTTGCTCTAATCACAGAACATTAGGGATTGGAAGGGACCTCGAAAGATCATAATGAGCTGGGTTTTCTTTAACAAATGCTGCAGCTCCTTGTAGCCAGCATTTCTGATCTCATTTCCTCACAGCAGCTGGCAAATGTAAAACTAAGAATCACAGTTTTCCCCTCTGTCAAGCCCAGCCAGAGAGTAATTCATGAATCTTCCAGATGTTCTCATTTTTATTAATAAGAAACTTACTGACTGGCCCCCATGTGCTATCTCGTCACGAAGGACAGAGCACTAATTCAGCAGCCAAGGGGCCTGATACAGCCTCCAGGAAAGCTGAACACATGTGTCTACCCCATATCTCAGGAGATTTATTCTTCTTTTTTGGGGTTTGATATCATCCTTGAGAAATTCCAGAGCTTTCAGCGTTGCTACGGTCGCCCTTCCCCTCCCCTGAGCACCGAGAAGCTGCAGGATTCAGTCATTCCTCCTGCTGTTCTGGCTCTGGGGAGGTGTCTGCAAGGGGCAGGGCAGGCTCCTCAAAGGCTCCCCACACTTCATGTCGATGACACACTAGACTGTCATTTTGTTTTTACAGTAACTTTCTGGGTTCCTTCAGTGGGCTGGTAAATCAGAGATTGGACTGCTGCTAGGTTAATGATTGGATGGGGCGATCTTGAAGGTCTCTTCCAACCTAGAAGACCGATGCTGTGATTGGCACTTGGGCAAGAGGTCAGTCATTAGCGTGATGCCAGGTCACAGCTTAAACGTTGCTGCGGAGGACAGGCGAGGGAAATAAAGCAGCATTGTACCTCGAGCCGCCCGTTTGTGCCGAGAAAGCCTTCAGCTACGCTCTGCCAACGCCCTGGGGAATCTTTTCCACTCCACTGCAGCTACATGGGGCAATGTTGGGAAGGAATGAACCCTTCATTACAGAGACTGCTTTCTGCTAATGGTAGTGTCTGAGTAAACCCCTTGTGTCGTGGTTTTCAAAAGCACCAAGAGTAGGTCACAGAATCACAGGACGTTAGGGATTGGAAGGGACCTCAAAAGAGCATCTTTGAACGATCAAAGGAAGAGTTTGGCCCATCTGGCCTCAGGAGCGTTAGCCGGAGCACTGACAGTGATGCCACACCGAAGGTCTAAGTAAAATTACCTTCAAAACCCAGTTCTCAGCTGTTTCCAGTGCTCAGACAGAAAGCTAGCACATCTTTTATCACGGTGTGTGACGTCTGCACACAAAGGGAAGGAGGCAGCTTGGCTTAATTAAGTGCACGGGGCAGAGAAAGTCAAGAAACGAGCTTGCTGTAGTAGGAAACTCTTATTAAAAATAGATTTATCTTCCCAATAAAACTCTATGAGGTCCCTTCCGATCCCTAATGATTCTATGAATTATTTTGCTTTCTTGTTGCTGTGCTTTTGTCAAAACACTGTAACTTGGGCAATCTCAGTAGGGTTGGTTTTACTGGATTTATATAAAGCTCTGGGAGGGGGGAAAAGGAGGCTGAATTCCCCTACCTAACAAAGTGTGAGTTAACAGCAATGAATTAACAACAGAATTACCTTTAAAGTACTTCTTGCATATTGGTATAAAAATCACAGGGTCACAGAACTTTAGGGATTGGAAGGGACCTCGAAAGATCACCCAGTCCAATCCCCCTGCCAGAGCAGGGTAAGTAGATAATAGGAGGTTCCACATCAATAGGAGAAGGAACTTCTTCACTGTGAGGAGATGGAACACCGCAACGGGCTGCCCAGGGAGGTTGTGGAGTCTCCTTCGCTGGAGATGTTTAAGACCTGCCTGGCCATGTTCCTGTGTGACTTGGTCTAGGGGATCCTGCTGTGGCAGGGGGATTGGACTGGATGATCTTT
>JAOXOE010032042.1:0-11398 GCA_028565055.1 Phoeniculus purpureus
GTCCAATCCCCCTGCCACAGCACGATCACCTAGACCAAGTCACACAGGAACATATCCAGGTGGGTTTTAAATGTCTCTAGAGAAGGAGACTCCACAACCCCTCTGGGCAGCCCGTTCCAGTGCTCTGTCACCCTCACTGGGAAGAAATTCCTTATCACATTCATACGGAACCTTGTATGTTCCAGCTTACACTCATTGCCCCTTGTCCTATCACTAGATGAAATTCAGAAGAGCCTGGCTCCATCCTCCTGACACCCAACCTTCACATATTTATAAACATTAATGAGATCACCCCTCAGTCTTCTCCAAGCTAAAGAGACCCAGCACCCTCAGCCTTTCCTCATAAGGGAGGTGTACTACTTCCTTCATCATCCTTGTTGCTCTGCGCTGTACTCTCTCCAGCAGTTCTGTGTCTCTCTCGAGCTGAGGGGCCCAGAACTGGACACAATACTCCATATGTGGTCTCACTAGTGCAGAGTAGAGGGGGAGAAGAACCTCTCTCGATCTGCTAATGATCCACCCCAGGATACCGTTGGACGTCTTGGCCACAAGGGCATATTGCTGGCTCATGGTCATCCTGCTGGCAACAAGGACCCCAGGTCCCTTTCTCCTACACTGCTCTCCAAAAGGTTGGTCCCCAACCTATACTGGTTCCTGGGGTTGTTCTTGCCCAGATGCAAGAGTCAAACCCTTACTCTTGTTAAATTTCATCAAATTCCTCCCTGTGCAGCTCTCCAGCCTGTCCAGCTCTTGCTTGCATGGTATCACAGCCTGTGAGGGTGTCGGCCACTCCTCCCAGCTTTGTGTCATCAGCAAACTTGCTGACAATGCACTCTAATCCTTCATCCAAGTCATTAATGAACAGATTGAATAGGACTGGTCCCAGTACCGACTCTTTGGGGACTCCACTAGATACAGGGCTCCAACTAGGGCTCTATCCCATTGACCACTACTCTCTGGTTTCTATCCTGCAACGAGTTCACAATCCACCTCACTCCCTGATCATCCAGTCCACACTGCCTCAGTTTGGCTGTGAGGATGCTGTGGGAGACCATGTCCAATGCTTTACTGAAGTCAAGATAGACCACATCCACTGCTTTGCCATCATCTGTCCAACTGGTTATGCCCTCATAAAAGAAGTTTGTAGAGAATAGTTATGGAGATTTGGACCCTCTACTTCAGTATTTTGGTGAGTGCATTGAATTTTTTGAGTAGAGTACAAATATTTAAAACTCATATGTACTTACATCACTTTATATTAATGTTATACTGTAAGAACATAAATAAAGCATGTTTCATTCCCTGAAGTAGCTGTGATACAAAGAAGGGAAAGGACAAAGCACTGTATAACGGATCCTTTGTGATTCAGAGCCCATGTCCTGCTTCATTAGCCAAAATGCTTTGGGTTAAATCAACAGAAGAGGATAGAGATGAATAAACACTAAGAACAAGAGAATGATGGTGCAGAATTAACCATTTTAAAATGCAGTTTATAAAGAGTACTAGTTTATATAGTAAGACTGGGTAAAGATATTCTACTTGCAATCTGATATAGCTGTATGTATATAAAAAGATTACTCCTATGGCTAAGTAGTAATGCGATTTAACAGGGCCAAGAGCAGGGTCCTATGCTTTGGCCACAATAACCCCCTGCAGCTACAGACTGGGGGATGAGTGGCTGGAGAGCAGCCTGGCAGACAAGGACCTGGCAGTACTGGGTGCCAACTGGCTGAACAGGACCCAGCAGTGTGCACACATGCCAGGAAGGCCAATGGCATTGGATCAGCAACAGTGTGGCCAGCAATAGTAGCAATGTAATTCTACCTGTCCTGGGCACTGGGGAGGCCTCCCCTCGAGTACTGGGGGCACTTCTGGGCTTCTCACTTTCAAGAAAGAGGTTGAAGGGCTGGAGAGGGTCCAGAGAAGCAACCAGGCTGGCGAACGGCCTGGAAGGAAAGTCTGGTGTGGAGAGGCTGAGGGAGCTGGGGTTGTTTAGCCTGGAAAAGAGGAGACTCAGAGGGGACCTTCTCTCTGCCTACAGCTCCCTGGAGGGAGGTTGTAGTCAGGTGAGGGTCAAGGTCTTCTCCCAGGCAACCAGCACCAGGATGGCCTGAAGCTGCCAGGGGAGGGTTAGCTTGGATGTTAAGAAGTCCTTCCTCATGGAAAGGGTGATCAGACCCCAGAATGGCAGTCATGGATTCTCCATCCCTGGAGGTGTTTAAGGACAGACTGGTTGTGGCCCTTTGTACCCTGGTGTGGCTAATGGGGTGCTGTTAGGTTCTGGGCTGGGCTGGATGATCTTGAGGGCTTTTCCAGCCTCAATGATGCAGTGATTCTGTGACATTGCAGAGATACCCCAACGTTTATGCTCACTGTTCCCACAGTGCAAGTAGAAAGGATAAAAAGCATTTTCAGATTAAAAAAAAAAGACCTTTATAAAGAAATCTATAAAATAGAGGGAAATAACAGCCTTTGCAGAAAGCTGAAACAATAAAACTGCTGCTGTCAAATCCCACGCTTCCTTCAATTTGAAAGATATGAAAATGAAAGAAAAAAGTAGAGTACGTTTGGCCAATGCAGGCGCTAACGTGAGGTTAAACAGAAACATGAAAAGAAGGATAAATATTTCTTCTGCTCCTTAAGAAGGTCTTGTGCGAGGGTTTGTTCTGCTAGGCATGGCAGCTTGCAAAAGCAGACCAGCCTTTCAGAACCTTCTCTTCTGATATCCTGATCTAACACCCATCAAGGATTGCAAAGTCCACAAGGAGCCTGTCTTCTGATTTTCTTCGTTGCTTGTAAGCTGTTGCTCTGTTTCTCACAGTGCTTCTGGGTCTAGGCTCCTGGCAAGATCTCCTCACACCACTGTCACTGAGATATCTCCAGCAACTATCACTCCCTGTGAGTGCAGCCATCACAGCTGCTGCCAGTGAATTCCTTAGCTGCTGCTAAGGAAGAAGCTACTGTGTTGATGGCTGTTGCAGTATTATTTATGCTCTGCAGCACAGGACTTGGACATCTCGCACGCAGACATATGTGCGAGTGTGCATGTACATAGCCCTGCCTGGCACATGAAATGGAACTTCTGAGATGTGATTGGCAACTCTGACAGCTACACAGCAGTGCCAACTGTGTTTCATAGCCAGACTTTTCAGTTCCATTGAAAGCCTGATGTCCTACTGTACTGCTGGCTCGTTACTCTGGGGGCCCTGAAGCAAACTTCTGTGCTGTGAGAAGGTGAGAGTTCATATTTTCTTTGGAGCAAAGAGAATTTTGTTTGAGTTGTCTTGGGTTTTTTTAAGATTATTGCTGTACAGGGAAAACAGGATCACATTCATCTACACATTCACAGCATGTAAGACCACAGAATTCTAGAATCACCACGGCTGGAAAAGACCTTCAAGATTATCAAGTCCAATTGCCTGCCCTACAACCCTCAGCCACTAACCCACCTCCTCAAACACCCTGGCTGTCTGGTTGTTGAACCCCTCCAGGGACAGTGCCTGAACCCCGTCCCTGGGCAGCCTGTTTCAAGGACTCCCAAGTCTTTCTAGGAAGTTCCAACCTGAACCTCCTCGGGTGCAATAACATTTTACAACCCACACTCTTATGGGGGTCAACTACCTATTGTACTTCAGTTTACCTGCAAACACAAATACCATGATAAATCTGAAACAGCACATGCAATTGTGATTTACACTCCCACCAAAAATTAGCCCTCTGTTTTTTTCAGACACTGACTAATTTTGATATAAAAAGAATCAAAATGTCTATCTCCAGACTAACTTTGATCAAATATTAACTTTTATTCAATTATTACACTTGCCCACTATTTTTCATGGTCTCTTATCCTACTTAGTTCAGATAGGAAAGTAAAATAACAAAACTGTACTTTTACTGTGTGTTTAGTTTCCATGCCCTAGAGGTTGGTTAAAAATTAGTCATTAAAGCAATTTGGCAAAAAACTGCTTTGAATAATGAACTGCATTTCGAGAACAGAGGTTTGAGAAGAACAAAAGTAACAAAAGCCGTTCACAAAAAAGAATCAGCTGAAAGAGAATGTCTGTATTTTATTTTGTTTAATAATTAATCAATATAATTATTAATGATTAATTCCCATGCAATTAATAGATAAAGTTCAAATGCTAAAGGTACATTAATACTAGATTTGTGTTTCTGTACTTGACAAGCTAAAAGAGGGGAGATTTAGGTTGGATCTTAGGAAGAAAATCCTCCCTATGAGGGTGCTGAGGAGCTGGATGATCTTTAAGGTCTCTTCCAACCCTGGCCATTCTCTCTGTGATTCAGGCTCTGGACAGCCTGATCTGTTTTCAGATGAGAAAATTACAGCAAAGAAGACAAGAATTATATTCACTCCAAAGGTAAGAAACACTCAAACCTACTAAATATTTCAATGCATTCACAGCCTTAGTTCTTTAAACCAAATCCCCACTTTGGCAGCTGAGCCAAAGAAGATCAATAGAAATCACCAAGCATTTAAATATCTTACAACTGGAAACCTGCTTTTCCTTCCAAAATTTTGAAAGGCAGCATTTTGTCGTTGAATCTGCTGACCCAGCGTGTCTATCTAGGTGGATCAAGAGCCTATGTAAGAGTCCGTCAGAAGTGCCTCAACATGGTCATCATGGCCTTGGATGCTAAAGGTACAGAAGTGGACACTAAAGTACAAAACTGGACACTAAGGTACAGAACTGGATACTAAGGTACAAGAAGATACCCCCAAACTGATCAAACTATCATAGCAGAAAGAGCTGGGAACACCTATGCCGTACAGTTAATTGTGGGGTGCTGTTTCCCTGCTACCTGGCATGGAATGGATAATATTAGACTGTCAAGAAAGATTGATCACCAAGGGCCACCTTGACAGATGAAGAAATCTGGGACGTCAGATGGACTTTGCTCATTATAATCCTAGAGCAGCCCTCCTGGCCAAAAGCCACTGACTCCAGAGAGAGCCCTTTGACTCTCCTCTTTGGACAAGTGTGGAAGCCTGGCTCCAGAAGGTGGAGACTGGCAAAGCTACACGGGACAGAGGTGGAGCAAGGCGTGTTGCTTGGCATAACTGGTCACTCCTTAGCAACCAACCTGTGGGTGGCAAGCTTGCAGAGGGGCAAGCTTGGGAGCAAGCTTATGGACAAGTCTTTGTGGGCAAGCCTTTGGGGCAAGATTTCAGGAAAGTTTTTGGAAGCTTTCCCTGCCAAGAATCACCTGGAAGATCAGAAGACTGGTGGAACGCTGCCTGTAAGAAGGCTGATGAACGCTGCCTGGGACCCTGTGGTGGTAGCTATTATCCTCTTTCCCCTCTTTACTTTACTCTTTCTCCTTTCCCATCACTCTTTTCTTTCTATCGCAGCTGCTTTACAGGCAAAGCAATAAAATTGCACTATTGAATTGAAGTAGAACCCCCTTGGCACTTCAAGATCACAGAAACAGAACCTACATGCGTCCACCTGGTGAGGACTGTGACACCTGTATAAATGTAATAATTATGTAAGTAAATTTTAATGATTGGAAATTTGTTCCAAGAACTCAGTGTTTCTCTGGGTTACATTGTAGGATAAAAACTGAGCTAAATGGGGAAAAAAATTGGTTCTGATATCTGCTGTTGGCAAGTTTATTGTCTTTTCTCCTTGTCAAGACATGAGCTAATACTCCCTCATTAATATGCTCTCACTGAAAGTCTGACAAAGCAAGGTGACAATCAGTGTCCCTAATGTGGCTTTTTGTAAGAATGAAATGTCATTTCCAAGATTTTGGAACTGGGCAACCCATAAATTCATCAAAGGGATAGATTAGAAAAACCAAACCAAATATAGAAGAATTGACTAGAATTTCAGCCTCTCATGACATCCTTTTGTTAATCCAGCCTTGAGTTGATTTTAATAGTTTGTGTTTGTCTTGGAAGCATTTTCAATGCTGGCACATTGCTCACCAGTATTAACAGGGTTTTATTATTATATTTCCTTCCTAATATGAATGATCAAAGTAATTACAACCTTTTTTCCTACATGATATCCCTCCCAGTTTTGCAATTTCAAAATACAGAAATTGTACTCCAAAACTTCTTTTCTAGAACACTCTTTCAGACTCTACAGGTTAGGCAAAAACTGGATTTTGAGTAGAAACTGATGAATAAAAAAAGAGGGCAAGGCCTGAAGAAATACATAGTTCTGTGAACTGTGCAGGGAGCAACAATAGGGCAAGGGGAAATGGCTTTAAACTGAAGGAGAATAGGTTTAAATTAGAATTTAGGAAGAAATTTAGGAAGAGGTTGGTGAGACTCTGGAATAAGTTACCCAGAGAGGTTATAGCTGCCCCCTCCCTGGAGATGTGCAAGGCCAGGTTGGATGAGGCTTTGAGCCACCTTGTCAAGAACCTCATGGCAGGAAGGGTGGATTAGATGATCTCTGAGGTTCCTTCCAACTTCAGCAACCTATGATTCTATCATAGAATCATAAGGGATTGGAAGGGACCACAAAAGATCATCTGGTCCAATCCCCCTGCCACAGCAGGATATGATTCAGTGCAATACTAGGTTTTTCTGTAGCGTACAAATGGCTTTTCATATTAATTCTCAGAACTCACAGAAACACAATCAATATTGCTGTTTCATACAGACACGCATGAGATGTGTAACATGTTCATTTCAAAGTGTGTTCAGAACATGCCTGGGCTTGAGTTTGATGAGTTACCTGGGCATTATTATCTGATATTTAAAACAACTGTACTCTGTGGTCCACTAAATACTCTTGGAAAGGTTATCCATCATCCTGGTACTTACATTAGACAGATGGGCCAGCTCTATCTCTAGGAAAGAATCCGTAGTTTTGGGCTCAGGTCGTATCGTCACAACGATGATTTTTGAATTAACAACCGTAAAATTCCTGAGGAAAGAACAAAAAAAATTAAAATGAAACACTTAACTTAGTATGAGGTGAAATTAGGCTTCTAATATTGCACTGAAAGAAGCGTCTCACTGGTAATTCCTGTTTCTTTAGTTGATGGGTATTGGGGGAGAAAATATTCGTGTTGGGAAGCTGTGAAATTGTTTCCTTGTCACCAGCTATTAAACACTGAAGATCACCAATGGTGGCAGAAGTGCCATTCCTTAAGCACAAAGGACTAATTAGAAGGGTATATTGATAATACATTTTGTCAATATTAAGCATGTAAGATTAATTTCTCTCAACACAGATCCACTAGCTATGTTTTATAAGAGCCTGTCTTTATCTACCAAACCGCTGTGTTGGAATTTTTTCTACCTATCAACTGTAACATTGGGAGGATGCCTGAGTGCAATGGCATATTCTGTAGAGCTGTTGATCCTGTGCTCATGAAAAAAAACCTACCTATTGCAAATTTTTGAAAAGCCATTGCATTCAGAATACAAGTGGGCTGTTTCGTAATCTAAATACTTTAAAAAATTTAATCCATGCTTGTGCCTGGACTGAAATATCACCAAAAAATCAATTTATCTATGTGAGATGAGATTTGTTCTTCTGTTATTACAGAATGATGGAGGCTGGAAAAGCCCTCTGAGCTCATCCAGCCCAGCCCAGGACCCAACAGCACCACATCAGCCACACCAGGGCACTAAGGGCCACAGCCAGGCTGTCCTTAAACACCTCCAGGGATGGAGACTCCTTGACTGCCCTGGGCAGTCAGTTCTGGGGTCTCATCACCCTTTCCATAAGGAAGGGCTTCCTAACATCCAACCTAACCCTCCCCTGGCAGCTTCAGACCCTGCCCTCTCATCCTGGCGTTGGTCACCTGGGAGAAGAGCCTGACCCCAACTGACTAGAACCTCCCTTCAGGTAGCTGTAGAGAGGGAGAAGGTCTCCCCTGAGTCTCCTCTTCTCCAGACTGTTGTACCAGGCTACTTGAAATAATGATTTTCTGTTAATTTCTCTATTTCACCATCAAGCTCTCTTTTCACAAAAACATGGTTGGATCACTGTGGTTTTTATCTGCTTTTTTAGGACTGACCTAGTGTTGCTAAGATTATGATAACACAGATACAAAGACATGTTGACATGATGAGTGTATGTGAGATCTTTTCTTACTATGACCCTGTCAGCTTAGAACAAGCACCAGTTATCAGCCTGAATTTCTGATCATCATGACGCTATTTCCTTCGCATTTAATGCTGCTTTCAACACCTTCTGCTAATCACACAGAAACAAACATAAACCTTCACAGACATCTTCCCAGGGAGATGCTATCCAAGAAGAAACCAAGCAGTTTTGATCCAAATATAACAGACAGTATAAATGTGCTGTTGTTTAATTGCTTTCTATTTTCCCCAGGAAAATGGTACTTAGGAAGGGAATTCCATTTTGCTGGATCATTGAAACAGGAATTGCCATGGCTACACTAATAGAGACTTAACACAGCAGGTGCCTTACTCACCACTAGGAGTGAAATTATTCTTTTGGGGCAAGCTAAAAATTCCAGTCCAATTTCAGTTAGCCAGGTTGTTTGAAAGAAATCTAATGGAAGTGGCTTTCTGTTTTATTTAATTCCTGTATGTTCCCTTTGGTTCCATTTCAAAGTCTCACATGTCATTGATGCAAACATACCTATCATTTAACATGTGAGACACGACAACATACCTCTCTAACGTTTAATGTCTGGCAAATTTCCAACGCCTTGTGTAGAGGGGGAGTAATAACCATACTTCACTCTACACCACATAGCTAAATACCTAGAAACGTCCCCCAGCAAGGCATTAAAAAAGCCAAACAACCACAAACAAAACCAACCGGAAACGAACAAGCCTCCGAATAATGTTAAACTGGTTTCTCTAACCAATGATAATGGGTGTCAATACAGCCTTCAGCTCTACTTCCACCTGAAGGGGGCTACAAGAAGGCTGCAGAGGGACTGTTTACAAAGCCCTGGAGTGATAGGACAAGGGGCAATGGTTTCACATTAGAGAAGGATGGATTGAAATCAGCTGTTAAGAAGCACTATAGCAGGAGAGGGGTTGAAGACGGGAACAGGTTGCCCAGGGATGGAGTTGAGGTCCAATTCCTGGAGATCTTCAGAGTGAAGCTGGACAAGGCTCTGGGCATCCTGATCTAGTTGAGCATGTCCCTGCTCCCTGCAGGAGGGTTGGACTCAATGGTCTTTGAAGGTCCCTTCCAGTCTGGGCCATTCTATGAAATGTAGACTATTTTGGAACTGCACATAAGCTTCAGCAAATACTTATAACTCAGTTACTTGAACAGTCTTGTGACAGAGAAATGTCTCCTTTCTGTGTCTAATCCTGGTCAAGTTCTGGTGATCCTAACACAACATTCAGAAGAGCACTAAAGATACCTAGACTGCAGCCTCAGTACATCTGTTGAACCTCAGTCTCACTAATACCCTACCAATCCTCTCACACTCTCAGCAGAGAATGCTTCACCAGAAAACAAGTAACTGGTTATCACTGTGAAGTGGAATCTGATCACGTTTTGCTCCTGTCTGAGCTGAAGGCCCAGTTGCACATCTCATCTTTAACTGCTTAGAATTAAAATAAATTTAACTATTTAAATTACAACCTTAAATTGCAAACTCACATAACAAGTGCTAGCAGGGTACCTGTAGGGTGCTGGCAAATTACAGCAATTGCTCATATCAGGGATTGTCTGGTTTGTACTTCTTTATGCTATGGGGGGTGTGTGTTGGGGATTTTTAAGCATCCGTTCATAAAGCAGCATTATAGATGCTTCGTGGAAAGGGTCATCAGGCCTTGGAACAGGCTGCCCAGGGAGACGGTTGAATTGGCATTACTGGATGCGTTTCAAAGCCGTGTAGATCTGGAGCTTAAGACATGGTTCAGTGGTTAGATTAATAGAGTTTGGTTACTGGTTGGACTCGGTGATCACAAGATTCTCCCCCCAAACCTGTGCCATTGATATCTTTATTAACGGTAATTTTTTAAAAAAGAGTGTAGTGCTGAGAGCGTCTGCAAAGAATTTAAATAATTAGATTTTACAAAGCATCCCAGGATGTGAAATGAATGGGTTTCAGTTCCTCTTATATTGACATGACAGAGTCTGGGAATGACTGATCTCACACTTCCCGGGCAATGCACAATCTTACAGCTTTTAGATGACAAGTGGAGTGTGACTTCACCACTACCTCTTTCTCCTTCACAAAAATTAACCTCTAAAACTCATCTTTAATGAGAAATTAACTTCTACTGAATGGTGTTCCACTGACTGTCCACAAAAATGAACACAGTCAGAAAATACATTAAATTTCTCGGGAAGTATGGTTGAACACATCCTTGAAAATCGAAAATAACAAACTTTGATTAAGTAAAGGCTAAGGAAATGCTTTCAGAGCTCCTGTCCAAGTGTTTTATCCGATCAGAATTAATAACAATATCAGTAACATACTTATTTTACTGAGGGTTTTTTTGTCTTGGAAGATACACATTTTGAGGGTATTATTTTACACGTATTGATTCTATGTGATATAAAATCACAGACTCACAGAAGGGTTTAGGACAAAATGGACCTCAGAGATCACCCAGTCCCAGACCCCTACCATGGACAGCGACACCTCTCACCAGACGAGGTTGCCCAGAGCCCTGTCCAACCTGGCCTTGAACACTTCCACAAAGGGAGCCAGTACAACCTCCCTGGACAACCTGTTCCAGGGCCCCAGTGTCCTCACTGTAAAGAATGTCCTCCTAAGATCTAATCTAAATCTCCCCTCTTTTAGCTTAAAGCCATTTTCCCTTTTCCTGTCACTACTAATTTTTCATGGCTTTCAGATGTTAACTGGAAATACTGCAGCACTCTGGTGAGACCTCATGTGAATTACTGCATCCAGCTGTGAGGTCCCCAGTACAAGAAAAGCATGGACCTGTCAGAGCCATGAGAGATGGTCATGAAGGTGATCAGGCTGGAACACTTATCCTATGAAGACAGGCTGAGAGAATTGGGTTGTTCAGCCTGGAGAGGAGATGTCTTTGAGGAGATCTTATTTTGGCCTTCCAGCACCTAAAAGAGGCCCAGAAGAAAGCTGGAGAGGGACTTTTATAAGGGCATGTAGTGATAGGGTGATGGGTTTCTACTCAAAGAGTAGTTGAAATAATTTATAAGGAAGAAAATATTCTCTGTGAGAGTAGCAAGGAAATGGAACAGGTTGCCCAGAGCAGCGTTGCATGTTCTGTTACAGGGATGGGGCTCTTAGCAATCTGATCTAGCAGATGATGTCCTTGTTCATGACAGAGATGTCCCTTCCAACACAAACTTTTCAATGACTGAGGTTGTGCCAACTTTGAGGTACTATCTTAGGCCTCGATATCAACATTTTGAACATGACTGCCATGGGCATGATACACACCCTGAAGTGGTGAGAGAGATAAGCTGTGAGAACTTTT
>JAOXOE010032043.1:0-11397 GCA_028565055.1 Phoeniculus purpureus
CCCCATACTCCCCCTGCCACCCCCAGAGACCTTCCCCACCCTTGTTGGAGCTTTCCAGAAGCATGAGATGAGCTGGGTCTTTGGGTGAAGAGAAAGGACCTACAACCTGCCATGCTGGAGGGAATTTGCTGTCCACTTGGCTCTCCCACACTTTGTCTAGCGGTGGGCACAAGGCCAGGGTCTGAGAAAGCACTCGCCTGAGGTACGCACATCTGGACAGCCATACATCTGACATAAGACCTGGCAGAAGTGCAAACAAATCGGGCCAGCTCAGGTCTCTCTATTGCCTTTTCAGTGGTCACACTCAGGTCAGGTTTTCCCATCGCTCTCCACAACCGCAGGAGTAAGAAGTAAGATTTACTTTGAGTTTGCTGGACGGAGTTGGGAAACTCTTCTGCTCCTGGGACTAGGAAGTTCAAACTTTGAGAAAGCCACTGGACTTCACATGCTTCTATCAGATACACCAGGCTAGTGGTCCTCTCTGAAGCAGGGATACTCAGGGATGGAGGAATCTCTAGAGCTTGTGCAAAAATACTTGATGAAACTTAAGTTCACCCTGGGTTTGCCAGCATGGGGGTTGCTGCTCTCTTTACAAGCCTTTACTGTCCTTCTCATCCCATTTCTTTTTTGAATTTGGAACTCCTTTAGTGATTGGCCTTTGCAGGGAGATGATGGAGGAGCACTAGGAAAATCTGGTCCCCTCTCCTGAAAACCACCTCCATCTGCCTGGGCTCTTCCACCCCAATGATCATTCATTTCTCTTGGGCAAAGCACCTTGAAACTTCCTATCTCAGTCCAGCCCTGTGTGTGGTGTCCCAGAGGTGGAGGTGTCCTTCATGGGGCAGGAGGGCCATGAACCAGAAGGTGCAAGGCTGTGGCAACTCAGCAGGCTCAGGTACTCCCTCCATGGGAAGACACATGACTCTGGTGGGACTGGGACAGATCCCATCTGAGGATCTGCACTCAGGCTCATGAAAGAGAAAGGATTTGGGATGGTCACACCCTGGGGAGCCAAGCCCTCACTGGCAACTGGCTCTGGAGGCTCAGGGGTGGCTGTGGGGAGAGGAGCTGCACAAGCTGCACGTTTGTGGTCCCCAGCAGTGTGGTTGTGAGGATGGCTTCCCGGTGGCTAGTCCCCAGTTAGAGAAGCATGAGGACACTGTTCTCGTAACCACAGGCAGACTGGCCTCTTGCCTGTGGCTTCTAGACACTCAGCAAGGAAAGCCACAGAGCAGATCTTGAAGGCTTGTATTATGTTGGAAGCCAGCTGGCCCCAGGAGGGAATGAGCTCCTGTAACCAGCAAGCCTGGAGCTGCCTGCTCCCAGACATGCTGCCTGCAGCCCAAAGCATGCTACTGCGCTATGCTTCCTTCCCCAGCCATGCTGTCTGTAGACCCATCAACATCAAGGGATGTGAGATGTGCTTGGGGAGAATGGCTGTGCCCTGTATCTCCTCTCTGCATCATCTTGATCCCACTCCAGTTCCCTTTTCAGCTCTGCCCAGCCAGGGTAGCCATGTGCTGGGACCCAGTCGTTGCAGTGCGAGTGGCCTAGGGTCAGCAAGAAGGGGATTGAAGGGGCTGGTGCTTTGTGGGAAGAGCTGGGCCGTGAACCCGACATCATCCTGAGCAGCTCTGACGTCACAGCCTCTCAGAGGTGGGAAGCAAACACCACTCCAAAGTGTCCAGCTATGGTGGACGTGCAGACCCCCTCTGCCCAGGACAGCGCAGCCCTGAGGACATAGGGCTTTGGCCAGCTTGAGAGGGATTGAGAGTGATAGGGTGGCCAGAAAGCGTCAGGGGGTCTGGCTACTGCTTGGAGCAAAGGACAAAAGGTCTTACTGATTTGAGATAGGGTCCTGATGATACTGGAAACGAAAAGTATATCCTCAGGACGGAAAAAAAATCTGCTAGAGCATCCCCTGCCAGAGCAAACTCATCCCACACAGTGAGCCTCTGCCTGGAGCCCCAGGAAGAGATCCCATTCCTGCAAGGTCACCAGCCAGTGGTCTTTGCTGCCAGGAGCCACTGTGGTGTGTCCCTGATGTGTTGGCAGACTGAGCCATGCAGGTACCACAAGGTTGTAGGACCTCCTGCTTGTCCCTCCATCAACTCTAGCACCTCCTCTTCTCCTCAGACCCTAAAATACAGCTGTCTCCAGGGGCAAGGACCCCAACCACCTGGTCACAGCCTTCCCACTCAGGGTGGCAAAGACCAGAGACTATGTCCCAGCTGTTCCAGTTCCTGCTGCCTATGGGAGCATTATGAAACAAGAACATGAGCCACTCCCTGCTGGGCCCCAGGCACTTGCTTCCTCCCAGCCTGGTATTTTCCTCCTCAATTTAATTTTTTTTTCAATTCACCTATAATTCTTTTATTTTGTGTAGCCCCAAGGGACATGCAGCCGTGGGAGGAGTAGGGAACTTATCAGTCGGGAGATACCAGCAGCATGACTCACTGCCTGGGCCCTGCAGGCTGCTGCAGCCAGATAGGTGCCCTCTTTGCCACAGCAGCAAGGTGCCATTTGCAGATGCCCTGCCCCTGGCCCATCCTTGCTGCTCTCTAGCCCCACCACACCTCTCCAGGAGCATGGGGGGCACCAGCACAGCCCTCAGCCCCAGCACAGCCATCGGCATGAGTCCAACAATTGGGATTCCTGTGCAATGGATGGGGTCCAGCGCACATTTGACTGGACAGGAGCCTCCCAGCAGCCACCTTGCAAGAGTAGGGAGTGCCCAGGGGGGACCTAGGGCCGGATCCTGGGGCTTTTATTATGGGATGGCAGCAAAGCACCTGAGAGAAAGACTCACAGAAGTGGGCAGGCAGTACTGAGGATTCCCCTCCATCCTTCCGGCATTCTGCAGGACCAGAGAACCCCAGGCTGCAGGAAGTGCAGGATGCTGCATCCTGAAATATCTTGTGCTGTCTCCAATCCACTTTTATTCACAATCAGAAAATAACTTACCATACAATAACACAGGCACGCACAGCACAACCCTGGGCACCCTTCCCTCCAGCCATGACACTACAGCCCAAGCTCTGCCCCAGCCCAGGGAGCTGTGCCCCCTCTCCATCCCATGGGATGCTCCATCCCCATCCTTCTAAGAGCACAGCCTTGCACGTGGCTGGAAGAACCTGTGAATGGTGCCAGTGCGTGTCCCCCACATCCCGTCCCACCCTGGGCTCTCTATGCCCTACAGTCCCCCACCCCACCCTACCCCATCCCGCTGGGTGCCAGCGGGCAGTCCCCCACCCCATGCCCACCCTCTGTCCCCCTGAGCAGTGCTGGTGTTGGCGGTCTGTACAGCATAGCCGTGCGCTCCCTGGGGCCAGGAGCCTTGGTGCTCTCACGTGGGGCTGGGTGGGCGGTGGACAGCAGGCAGCCCTGCCCTCCCCGGGTGACAACAAAGTGCTGATTTCAGAGGGTGCCGAGCATCTCCTCTCCTGCTCCCCTCAGCGTGGGGGGAAGCGGGTAATGCAGCTCCGTCTCCCTCCCATCACCGATCCCCCTCTCCCTCCCCCTCCCCACGAGCAGACATGCGTGTCCCTGGCACCCTGAGGCAGACGCTCGTTGCTGCCCAGCTACTTGCAGACGCTGACCCACTCGGTGATGCGACACTCCTCGCAGGCCACGAAGCAGCACCAGTGGAATTTGCAGTTGCAGCGCTCGCTGCGTGTCTGCCGCAGGATATTGTGCCCGCGGCCACAGCACAGGCTCTCACAGTTGTCCATGCCTGGGCTAGTCTTGTTGCACAGGCGCCCCTGGGTGCCCAAGGAGTCCAGGGCCGGTTCCCGCTCGCAGAAGTCGGGTGACTTCTCAAAGTAAACCAGCTCGCTGATGCCTGCCCGGCGACGGTGCCGAGCGTGGCCTGGCTCCAGCTGCCCAGCATTGCGGTTGTGGGGCCGGATGAGGGTGGCCCCGTAGAAGCGGTCCTTGAGCAGGGATCCCACCAGGCGGAACTCGGGTGTCACCTGCCAGCACGTCTTCAGCTGGCAGCTCCCTGACGTGCCATGGCATTTGCACTTCCTCCTCATGTTGTCCATCACCACCTGGGTGGGGAGGGAAGGACAGAGGGCTTAGCATGGAGGAGACATTTTTGAGGGGAACATAGAAGCCATCCTGGAATTCTCTGTGAGTTGGCACTATAGGAACACCAAGGGCTGGCAGAAGCAGCCATCAGAGCTGTGAATCTGAAAAGCCTACTGCAGTGGCCACTGTCACCCATGTCCCACACCCTGTCCCTTCCCATTCTGGCAGAATCACTTGACTTTTACAGCAAGGGATTGGCATCTGAAAGAGAAGGTGAGTTACCTGACCACACATAGCAGAAGCAGCCTGAATCTTGCCTCCCACAGCAGCATCAACCTGGCCAGTTAAACCCCAGCTATAAGTCATCAGGGATGCAGCTCTACTAGGATCTTCCCAGTGTGGGGATCCCCCATGTGTGTCGCTGTGGAGCACTGCAAGTGGGGCAGGGGGCAGGACGCTTCTCTTCCCCAGGCATTTATCCCACAAAGCCCCAGCTCCAGGAGCCCGGGGACCAGCTCCACTTTCAGCTCTTGCCTGCCTTCTCAAAGGAACTGTGGATGCAGCACCCAGGGAGTGACGCACTGCCTCCCAGCATTACCCTAACTTCAAGCAGGGATTGGAGATGACTTGTGGTCTGGGGAGGCTGCAGCAAGGCTGGTGCCATACATCCACTCCACAAGAGCCAGGATGCAAAGGCTAGGGTTTGGGCTGGCCAGGGAGAGTGGCTTCTTCAGGGGCCAGAGGCTAGTGTAGGGGCAATGAGGCCTTTTGGTCACCTGGGCAATACTGATGAGATCCCCAGGCTGCCTGCTGGGTTACCCTGAGGTCCCCCATCCCTGCAAGGAATGCTGCTGTGGTCATGCCAAGGGAAAACAGCTCATGCTCAGCAATCTCCAGGGCAAAGAGGCAGTTTATACCATCATCTGCTCTGCCCCAGTAAATTCCCTTCTGGATCATGTGTCCCCATGTTCACACACATACACAAAGGCTCCAGCAAGGTCCTCTTCCCATGGGGCCACCCCAGTCCTGACAGGAGCTGGGCTGGGGCTTGCAGTCTACTGCCATCCAAGGCCATGCTCCAGGGATCCCAGGGGACATGCAGCCCTGCTCAAGGTCCTGTCACACAAGATGCCAGCTCTACCTGGCCACCCAGCTTCATGCCTGACATGCTTCTTGATCCTGCCCCCTCCCTGAGAGACATATGTGCAAGGAGTGCCTTGCTTTGGTAGGGGTGGGTCGGTTTTACTCCTTGTTTTCTTGTTTTTGAGTAAATCTCCCCGTTGCTAAGCAGCTATGCTAATGAAGGCAGGTCAGGGAAACAAGCCTGGAGCTCAGGGCACATGGTGGAGAGGTCTGGGCTGGGCTGGAGTTTGGCTTTCATCCTGCTGAGAGTCCTGTCTCCTGCTGAGAACAGCCTCCACCTCACAGGTAATGAGCTGCCCGGCATCTCTGCCATGTCCTGGGTGTGCCAGCCAAGAACACCAGCTGCACACCACCACCTGTACACCACCACCTGTGCCACTATCCACAAGAACATGCTGGCACCAGGACCCTGTCCTTTCCCACATCATCTCCCTGATCCTTTGGCTGGACCATGGCAAGTCTCGTGAAGAGCTGTGGCTGGAATGGTCACCACTGATATGACAGACACAGTGGTGTGACATCTGGACTGGAGTGTGTTAGGGGCTACAGCCGGTTGTAGCAAGGGCTGGATAAGGCAGCATGTGTAGGCCATCTCCACCACCCAGGCCATCACTGCTGAGCATCCTGAGTCCCAGTGCCACAGCACCCATTGATCCCTACACAGAGACGGCTCATTTGACCTCCTTTATAGGCAGTGCAGTGAGGACAGGACCCTGTCAGAGCTAAGAGAACCAAGAAGGACCTATCTGAGCCTCGCTCGCATGCTTTTGTCATCAGATCTTCATGCATCCCTCCACAGCCTTGTCCTTCTCCCATCTCACAGACACCCAGGTTCGGCACATGCCTGGACTCGCTAGTGCTTTCTTTCGCACATTCCCAGCTCCTCCCAGGCACGCTCATAAGAGCTTTATCGTACGTCTTTGTTGTGAGGGTAATGGGTAGTCCCTGGCTGCCTTTCATCCTTTCTTGCACTCTGATCTAACAGGTTAGGAGGACCTGCAAAGCCTCTTTGCTAGGGAACTTGTTCCATCCCAGTGATGAAGGGCATCCAACCCAAGTCCAAGGAGACCGCTACCATCTTTGGAGGATGTTGCACATATTCTGCAGCTGTAGTTTCCTCTCTAGCTTAATAGCTGGATGCAAAAGAACTAAAACCCAGCATGTTTCTGCCTGGTTTCAAACCAGGGACTTTCCACACATGAGGCAAATGTGATAACCACTACCCTACAGAAACTCACACACTCTACTCACTGGACGCTGCTGATGGCGAGACTGCTGCCTCCCCTGTCATTATAGGGTTTGAGCCAGGAATCAAGCCTATCCATGTGCAGAGCACCCAGGGACCATGGAAAGAATGATCAACATCAGTGAGATGCTGGAGAACCCTGGGTGCTGAAGGTTCTTGGTCCATGGAGAGGGGCAGAGTGTGTAGATCACACCTCATGGCATCCATGTCCACATCACTGCTCTGCTCAAGATGTTTCAGCCTTAGAACATGGAGGGGAGGATGACAGAGCTGCTGCATCCAGCACGGCCACTCCTTTCCTGGGAAATATAAATATGAGAAGGAACTTCTTCACAGTGAGGGTGACAGAGCACTGGAACAGGCTACTCAAGGGGGTTGTGGAACCTCCTTCTCTGGAGACATTTAAAACCCACCTGGATATGTTCTTGTGCAACTTGGTCTAGATACCCTGCTCTGGCAGGGGGACTGGACTAGATGATCTTTCGAGGTCCCTTCCAATCCCTAACATTTTGTGATTCTGTGATTCTGTGAAATCTCAACTCCTTATTACAGCAGAAAGGTGGTCCTAGAAGTGAGGACAGCTTGGGTGGGTGTAAGACCATTGCTAAAAGAGCAGCAACGGAACTAAAAGATCTAAGCTCAGGGTGGATGATGAGGTCCAGCCCCAGCAATAAGCATGGCACAAACTGGCACAGACCAGGTACAGCATCACCTCCTTGCTCCAATGCACAGCACCCATACCCATTATAACCCCACCTGCACCTAGGCTCACACACTCATCTTAACAGGGTCCCTGAGCTGGGCAGCCTGTCCAGCCATTGCTTCCCTCCTTGCACTGGTACCATCAACTCCTTTATTTTGTCTCTGCTTCCATCTCCCAGGCTTCTCTTCTGAAGCCATCAAGAGCTGACACTGCCAGTCCCATGCCTGCTTGCTGTTGGGGACAAACAAACCTCAGGCATTTTTGCTGTTGCTGGACCCCACAAACACCATGTGGTGATGTCCCCACCATGCAAATATTCTTCTCTCACCTTCCGCTCTTTTTGCAGGGGGCTGTGGGGCTTCCCTTGGGAAAGAAATAATACAGACCCCAAATCTCTAAGTACTGCCAGGAGGCCAGGTGGCTTGAGGCAAACAGACCTGGAGGGTAGGCTGGATGAGCCCTGTAGCCAGAATTGAAATGGAGGGTCTTGCCTGGCTTAGGACAGAGCATCCTGTAGAGGATTTAGCTGACTAACACTGGGATAGCTGTCACCACATGCAAGCAAATAAAACTAAACAAGTAAAAAACTCTGGCTGTCCCCAGGCACTTACAGCTTGGACAAGCTGGACTTTTTTTTGGTGTGGTAAAGCTCAGCTTCAGCACCAGAAGGCAGCACACATCAAGGTCCTACTCTGCAGTGTCCCTGTCTCACATGCTCAGAGCAAGAGGCACATCCAAACCTCTCAGCTATCCTGTGGAAACACTCCCTGTGTAATTCTGTTTATTCCTGCGGCCACTACACACACCACTGTGCACCCCTGGCTGTGGTCTGGGGTCTTGAGGACAAATGTACCACAGGATCCATGGTAGGGGATTTCCCTGGCACCTGCTGCGAGCAAAGCACAGTGGGCAAGGGAATGCAGCTGCTCTCCCAGCCCCTCATGCCTGCATGCTTCGTACCTCCAACGTCAGGCTGCTTTTAAACATCAGCTTCCAGAGCGAGCTATTAATTAGCACCTTAATGAGTCCTGACATTATAAGAATGGAGGAGAGAATTCCCTGCTCACCTGGGCAGGCTCCAGCATTCCTCAGAGCTGGGGAATGAGGTGGTGGGCTGTCACTTCTGCTCCCAAGGTGATGCTGCACACCCCAGCTGTCAAAGGCTCCCACTGCCTGACTCAGTCCTGCTCACATCTGCCCGCTCTGAGCATCACCTCCCTCTCCAGAGGCAGGACTTTAGTCAGCTGCTGTAGAGCCAGTGCTGTATCCCCAAGGTGTCAGTGACTTCCTCCATCCTGTCCATAGCAGCCTTGTGCTGCAGCTGTCCAACAACTGTTCTCCCAGTCCCTGAGAGGCAGGAGCAGCATCCACTGCTGTGCCACCAGTGCAGCACTACTGCTGCAAAGGCATGTGACAGTGGTCTGGGGAAGTGTCCCTTGGCCAAGGACAGCAGCAAAGCCTACAGGTGCCCTCCGCAGCAGAGACACTCAGCAGCAGGGCTGTGACACTACCTTTGCTCCAGTCAAAACTGGGAAGAAGAGGGGCCTTGAGGGCAATCCCCATCTCACACACATGCCCCACCAAAGCCGGTACAAGCTCTTCACCCATATCCAAGAGACCCTGTACCCACCACTATCACCCAGTGCCCCACTCACCTGCCTGCCCACACGGTTGTTGTGCAGCCTCATGCGGGAGTGGATGTCCCTGTAGGTTTCCCGGGAGTCGAGAAAATCCTTTGAAAACTTCTCCCCATAGTCCACATCAGGGCTGCACCCACCCCACTCCCAGGAGTCCTGGAGGCCAGGAGTCTCTGATGGCATATGCTCCATGTGCACACCATGCACCATGCCCTTTCCACGATTCATGGCCTCCAGCTGCAGACGGTGCAGCTTGCGCCGAAAAGCCTCCTCATCACCGCGGCGCTTCTGGTCACAGCCACAGGCCTGCAGCTTGCCGAGGGCACAGGCGTTGGAGACAGCATGCACCACGCCGGCGGCCGCGATGGCATAGGCAAAGGCACTCTCCCGAAAGCCTGTGGGGAAGGAGAGAGTGGGGCTCAGGGTGGGCAGTATGATGACAGCTGGATGACCCCAGCATCATACTGGGATGAAGGAAGTCAGAGGTCTCATTTGTGCCTTGTCCAGCTGCACGAGCTCCAGAATGGACCATGAGTGAATCCTCACTCAGTGCTGTCCAGCCCCATCTCCACAAGGTCACACTTCTGACCTGAAGCCCAACCCTGCCCTGGCGAAACCCCAGCTTCCACTATCACTCTGCTGTCACATTGCCCTGGGAGAGGTCACCATGGCATTGCTCAAGTGTGAGCATTATGGCTCTGATGGGAACAGTAGTATCCCCTCCCTGCTCCACTCAGAGTTTCCCTCTATATTAAACATAATGCTGGCTGAGAAACGCTTCTGCTGAAAAATTAGCCATTTCTGCTTACCCAGAGGGTGTAGGATCAGGCAGTAACAGGATCAGGCAGAGCAGCCTGTCCAGCTGCATCTGTCTGCCCATACCCCTTCCCTCCCTGAGACCTGCCAGCTCCCACAAGAAGCTGTAAATGTGATACTGGGCTGGAAAAATCGAGCATCCCAAGTTAGTTAGAGCATGCTGTAACCACGCTGTGCACTGCCAGGGCCAGCAGCTGGTTGTCATTAAACACGAGGGACCAAGGATGTCCTCAAGTGTCATTAGCTGGGGATGAGGCAGACAGGAACGGGTCCCATAGCAGGGACTCTGTGGGGCTGCAAGTGGGGGATACCCAAAGGCCAAATGGCTTTGCTGCAGTTGTGTGAAGAGCCTTCCCTACCTGGTAACTTCTGTTTTATTTTAAATGAGAAGTAGTATTTTTATCTGTGTTTCCCACAGTGACCAGCCCCAGCATGGGGAAAGGAAGGAGGGAGAGCCAGGTTTTGTGCGGTGACTTCACACACGGATAAATAAATAAATAGCTGGAGTCCTCCAGCCTCTCTCTCTCCACTGGACAAGAGCAGCTTTGCTACAGCTGAGCAGACAAGAGGCTTTGAGGCATTTCTTCCAGCAGATCCCTGTCACCAAACGGGGGGCTTGGGTGAGCAACCTGAATCATAGATCCCAAGAAGAGACTCTGCCAGCTCTCCGCCTGCACCATGGAGTCATGAGAGGTGAGAGTAGAGCCGCTCCCCACCGCTGCCGCCTGTCCTTGGCAATGCTCCCCATCACGCACAGCTCTCACTGGTTCACTGCCTCCCGCTGAGAAAATGCTATGATCTTATTAAAGGGAAATGAAACGCAGCTCAGAAACCTGCATTTAAAGTCATGCTGCTTTTTTGTGTGTTAATTTGACACTGGTGCATTTAAAAATTAACGAGGCGCTGCTTAAAAGCCAGTGGGAGCCTCTCCCAATCTTTCCCTCGGTGTGGGACAAGCTTGCTCTCAGCCTGCCTGCCTCTTTCCATGCACAAGTTGAACAGCATTTTTGAGCGGGCAGGTAATGGGCTGCTGGTGCATATGCTGTGCAGCTTCCCCAGGGAGCACGCTGGCAGGCGCTGCCTGCAACACACCCACATCGCTGCTACAGTAGAGCAGCCCTGATTCAGGAAACTTCAGCAAAGGATGGAGAACCAGCACAGGAAAGTATCCAGAATCCCCACATCCCCCTCCAGAATCAGTTCTCCATCGCCACAACGTTGGTTAGTTCCAGCTCCTTATGATTCAAACCCAGGCACTGTCCTAGAGACAGACCTGTCACTGCCGTGCTGCTTGGTGTCCCCAGCTCCTTGAATAGCCAGGGCCTGGGGACAGTGGCAGCAAAGCCTTCACCTGGCACGACACTCTCCTCTGGACCCTGCCTTTCTGTTACCCTCTTTCTCACTCATATCCCCAGCCTAACAAGGAATTTCCCATGAAGCATTCCCTTAAAAATCCCTTCTGGAGCCCAGACAGAAGCTCTACCCCACCCAATCTGTCTAGCAAGTCTGTCTCCTTACAGGTACAGAGGCTGGGTTCATTTGGTGCCCTCCATGGCTGGGAAAAACTTGGGGTCAAGCCCCAGCTCTCCTCCTTCCTGCACTGCTCTCCAAGCGCACACAAGCTGACGGATGCAGCTGGTGTCCAGAATTTGATATCCCATGTCTCTGTGAGTCTAGTCCCCATCTTCATTAATGTCTATAAATATGTGAAGGGTGGGTGTCAGGAGGATGGAGCCAGGCTCTTCCCAATGTCATCTAGTGATAGGACAAGGGGCAATGGGTGTAAGCTGGAACATAGGAGGTTCCACATAAATATGAGAAGG
>JAOXOE010032044.1:0-11396 GCA_028565055.1 Phoeniculus purpureus
TCCAGCTCACACCCACTGCCCCTTGTCCTGTCACTGGGTGCCCCTGAGCAGAGCCTGGCTCCATCCTCCTGACACCTACCCTTCACATACTGATCAACACCCATGGGGTCACCCCTCAGGCTCCTTTTTTCCCATCTTCCTCAGCAGGGAGATGCTCCCCTCCCTCCAGCTCTGCGCTGGGCTCTCTCCAGCAGCTCTGGGTCCCTCTGGAGCTGAGGGGCCCAGAGCTGGACATGAGATCCCAGCTGTGGTCTCAGCAGGGCAGAGTAGAGGCAGAGGAGAACCTCTCTCCATCTGCCAAGCACCCCCTTCGATGCACCCGAGCAGGGTGTTGCTGGGCTGGTCCTGCGCGGGCAGACGTCTGCCATCCATCTCCGTAGCGCTCTGCGTGCATCTTGCGCTCGCTGTGTGCCCACACACACGCTGCGGGAAGGGGAAGTGACAGTGATCTGTGCTGGGTAGCCCCCACCCTCACGTGTACCAGCCTGTTCTGGAGCCCTTCTGGTTGCAGGCAGGTGCTGCAGATTTTCCGCTCCCCTCTGTTTTCCAGCAGCTTTGGTCTAGCAGCTTCGCTTTGGAGGGCCCTGGCTCGTTCGCCTCCCCCCGCGCTTCCCCGCCGGGGTGTTAGCGCTCACCGGGTGCCGTGGGAAATGTCGAGAGCTCTTCTCCTCCGAGAGCTGGCTCTTTGTGTAGCTTGAGTGCATCGCTCTGTTTTTATGGTGCAGTGCAGGAGCCGCAGCAGAGCCGCTGCCGCAGGGGAGTGGTGCTGAACCGCGCTGGGTGCTGGCGCGTTGGCCCGCGGGTGCTTCAGGGCTCCAGCCGTGGGCCCTGCAACTGTGTCCTTCCCTGGGAGGTGCTGTGGCAGGCCCTGGCCCGGGAGCCCTCGACCGCAGCCGCCTTCCTGAGCGAGCGGGGACTGTGTCTGGAGCCAAGCGGAGCTGCTGGCGCTGGGCTCCATAACCACCACCAAGTCTTGCTGATCCCGTCTGCTCTCCATCCTCTGCAGGTGGCGGTTTGCCCCAGAGCCACGCGGGCCCCTGCACCGATGGTGCTCCCTGTGCCAGCCTCGTTGCCGACTGTCTCCTGGACTCCGAGGGCCGTCCTCCAGCGCACGACTGGGCAGGCTCCCACCCGGAGCTGCTGCACTGGGCGGGCTCCCTGGCAGCAGCCCTGACCTGCACCTGAGCGAGCCCCGTGCCCAGTAGATCGGGTGGGCTCCCAGCAGGACAGGGAGCAGGCGTGAGTTTCGCCCAGCCCTTGCCCACAGGCAGCCGTAGCACGGTCACGCTGTGTAGGTTGGTGGGGAGCTGGTACTGCTCAGGGAGGGACTGTTCGGTTCCGTGAGTGGCGCCAGGCGGCTGCGGTGCAGAGACTGTCTCCTGGGGGAGGAGAGGTCTGCAGTAGCATGCAGGGCTCTGCTCTGGCTGGAGGTGCCTAGCAGCCCTTTCCAGTGGGAAGGACCCTCTCCCCAGCCACAGAGGGGTTGCAGCTGGGGCAGGAGAGGCAGTGGTCTCCCGGGGCTCTGCTCCCTGTCTGGCTCAGCTCCCAGGTCGGTCGTGAGCTGGGGTCTGCAGGACAGGTAACCTACCCAGGCGAGGTCCAGTACGTAGGACAGCCCTATTCATCCCCATGGAGCTCCCCAACAAAGGCCTGGCAGGGCCTTCTCCAAGTCCTGCATCAACCCCTTTGCCAGAGAAAGCAGCGCTGTGTTGGGCAGGGAACTGGATGACCTGTCCTTGTGTAAACTGAACCGGCACTGAAATGCCACCTGCCCTCCGCAGAGTCTTTCCAGGGCACAGCAGAGCCGTGTGCAGGGCTCTCAGGGCTGTTGGTCTGAGCCATGGAAGAGCCAGGCTTCTGCATGGCAGCACCTTCCCCGTCTCCTCCACCCCAGGCTCCTTCATGCTGTGGGTGGAGGACGGGGCAGGCTGGGACGTGGACAGGGGCTGGGAGCGAGCAGGGCTTGTCTCTTCCACCAGTGGCCCAAGCCCTGGGGCCCCCGTGGCGTGTGCCCAGGCAGTGTGGCCTCGGGCTCCTCCCGAGGCAGAGCTGGTGTAATAGCTCTGATGAAAAGCTGATTAATCCCTGTGAGCGAGCGAGCGGGCGGCTCTGGCTTCCCTCTAGAACTGAAGCGATTACCCCTGATTCGCCGCCCTGATTGTTTCGCAGAGGTGCAATTAGTTCCTCTAATCTAGCTCCGCGTCTTGCCGAGTGGCACCGGGGCCGGGCTGCGATCAGGAGCTCTGTGCAGTGGCAGCCCCCCCTCGGGTGCAGCTGTGCCCACCGCCAAGGACGGTGCCAGGACGCTGGAGCGGCCCCGCGTGCTCCTGTTCGAGGGGCTGGGCTCCACCAGTGCCGCAGCCCCAGCTACCTGGGCAGGTGCTGCTGGAGCTCAGCAGGGTCCCGCTCGGGGCCCTGGCGGGGCTCAGTGGGTGCTGGCAGTTCAGGAGGCTTCTGGGAAGACGCGGGGAGTGCTGGGCTGAGAGCCCGCAGGTTGTGTTGGCTGGGCGCCGTGTGACACCTGGTTCTATTAGCTGTTGCCCCTTTTCTTTGCCAGTCAAATCAGTGCCGGGTAGAGGAGACGTGGAGGTGGTTGCTCAGGGCTTTGCCCTTTCCGAGAGCTGCCTTTAGCCTAGAAACGGTGCAGAGCTGCTGCCGAGGGCAGGTGCAGCCCCCCAGCGCCCTGTGCCGGGTTGGCAGCGAGCGGCGGGTGTTTTGTGGCACGACCGGTGAAGAGCATCGTGCACAAACGGACAGAATAAACCTGCTTTGACCCCAGCACCTGCCTGTGGCTGCTCCTTGGGTGAAGTGTCTCTGTTTTGGAGCGAGCTGGGGAGAGGCTCTGCGGGATGGCTCTGCGTGCTGCCCCACGGCAGCCCCCAGCCAAGCAGCTGCTCGGCTCGTGTTCCACGGCACGGCCCGGCCCGGCACGGCGTGATGTTCCTTGTGTCACTGCAAGGTCAAGCTTTTCCCTGGCTGTGCCACCCCCAGCCCCTCCAAGCTGCTGTCGGCTGTTGTTCCACACGGTGTTTGGGGGACCCCGTGGCACCCCGAGACCCTCTAGCGTTGTGGAGCTGCTGCAGGCCCCGTGGCTGAGCCGGGTCTGGTGTGAACCTGCTTGGGCACCTCCGAGCTGCTCCACTCAGCAGCCCCCTGAGCTGAAAAGCAGCCGGAGGAGTTCTACCCCCGGCTGCCCTGGGCTGTGCACCCTGTCCCCCCGGGGCGGCACAGTGCCCGCTGCGTGGCTGTTGGTGCCGTGGACCCCTCGGGTGTGCTGGACCCCTCTGGTCCCGCCAGCCGGGCCCTCTGCGGTCTCCTCACCCGTGGAGCGTGCGGCCCCGCTGCGGCAGGGGCCGGCCAGCGCACCCGCGGCCCCGGGGTCAGCTGATCCGGAGGTTCGGGTGCCAGGCGGGCAGGGGCGGGCAAGGGCCACACGTTCCCCTGGCCTTTCCTGGCCTCGGTCTCCATGGAGTGGCTGAGGAGGGTTGGGCAGGAGGACCCCAGCAGGACATTTCAAGTGCTCCTGCTCCTCTCAGCTAAATATAAGCGCCAGTGGGAAGCCTCCCTCTCGCTAGTTTTATGTTTCTTCCTCTGCCTCTGCGCTTCCTGAGCCTGGCGGCAGGCCCAGCTGTCTCCACGTCTAAGATGAAAATACCCTTGCAAATCCCACTCATAAAAATACCTGCTGTATTCCCAAAACATGCCTGAGATAGCTTCCACAGAGGATGGGGAGCTAAAATAAGCCGCATGAGCTCAGAGCCCCATTTTCCACTGCCCCTGCGCTTTCCAGGCGCTGCAGCACACCCTGCCATGGACTGAAATGGAAGTGCTGCCGGTGGGGCGGCTCCGAGCCGGGCACGGGCCAGGCTGCTGGCAAGCTGGCCTGTGGAACAGGGCGCTGGGCTACCTGAGCCCCCAGATCTGTGCCCTGTCCTCTCAGAGATGCTCCGCTGCTGCCTGTTCACCAGGTCTCTTCGTAGTCACGCGTCTGTCTCCTCTCAGCAGCCCCCTGCTCCTCTTTTGACCCCGGAGCCCGTCCCGGATCAGACGCAGGTGTCCCCGCAGTCCCGGGCTGCTGCCGCTTTCCCCCGCTGCAGGCAGGGACGTGGCTCTGGGGAGTCCCAGCGAGGGGAGTGTTGGTCTGCACAGAGCAGGGTCTGGGATGGCCGCTGAGCCAGGAGATGGGGGCAGCAACGGGGGCACAAGCGGCCTGGGGCTGCTCTGAAGGTTTGAGAGGACTTTTGCCCCCCCCAGAACCCCTGGCAACAGTGGGCTCGTTGGGCAGGGGGTGCCCTTCTGGGCTCAGCAGTGATGCTCAAGTCCTTGGCTGGCCTCTGTGTTCCTGTTGGCACCGCAGTGGAGGTGGGGCAACCATGGGTTGTGCACCCCCAAGTGCGGCTCGGGGTGCACTCACGGGTGCTCTGAGCTCTGCTAAAGCCGTCCCTGCTTCCCGAGTCTCGTTTGCAGCAGCAGGGCTGGGGGGCGGCACCGACTGCTACCCACCCCTCTCGCGTTGCCTTTTATGTCAGAAGCGCTGCCCGGCGGCCGGTGAGCGGAGGGGCCGCGCGGGGCACCGACCAGCATCTACAAATAACGTGGCCTGGCGGCGCCCGGCGCCCTCCCGGGCTTCACAGGCAGAGCCCGCGAGGGCTTTGGGGGCGAGGCAGAGGCGGGGGCCGCCGGTGATGTGCCCAGGTCCCTCACACGTGGCAGCAGCAGCCGCGGGAAGGCAGGGCTGTGCCGTGCGGGCGAGGGGCGCTCAGCTGGGTTGTGTTCTGCTGACCGGTGACGGCGGCGGGTCCCTGCCCCCTGGCACCGCTCCCGTGGCCAGCACGTGGCTTCCCAGGCCCGGGGAGCGGGGGGGGTTGGCTGTGCCTGGGCAGGGCAGGGTCCCATGAATTGGGCTGCTTGCGGGCCACTTTCCTGTCCCGAACAGCGATCCCACCGTTGCTCTGCGCCTCCCGTGGAGTCGCCCGCGTGGGGCTGGTGCCCGTCGCGGTGCAGCCCCGGTGTCATCTGCCGCCAGGCAGGTGGAGCAGCCCCGCCGGGGGGCTCTGCGGGGCTGTGCCTGGCTTGTGTTGGTAACACCCGGCTCACAGGCGGTGACAGCCCTCGCTAAGTGAGGTAATAGCCCATTGATTTTGTTCCGTTTTGCAGCGGGCGGCCATAAATCACGCGGCCTGTCAGGGGCTGTTTCATGTTTGCAGGGAGAGTGTGCCAGCAATTAACCATCAGAAAGCTCTTGTGGCCC
The DNA here is from genome assembly GCA_028565055.1 of Phoeniculus purpureus. Lineage (NCBI taxonomy): Eukaryota > Metazoa > Chordata > Aves > Bucerotiformes > Phoeniculidae > Phoeniculus > Phoeniculus purpureus. The sequence goes on from JAOXOE010032044.1 coordinate 5,252, forward strand.
TGCTCTCCAAGACGTGGCTGCAGCCGGCAGCTCAGGAATGCAGGGCCCTCGGCCACCAGAGCACCGCGGCCGCGGCGCGGATTTGTGTGTGCGGGGGGGGTTCATCTCCAGGCTCCGAAGTGGATGGAGCAGCGGTTGATTGATGAGCGGGAGGAGCAGTCGCCCCAGTCAGGGGCACAGCCGCGTGCTGGGGACATGGGGAGGGTGGAGCTGCCCAGCGACCCCCTCTCCATCCTCAGTCCCATTGCCAGCCCTGTCCCTACCCTTGCCAGCCCCACATGCCACCCCCGCCCCCCCCCGTGGCCATGCTCCGTGCTCGGCTCAGTGTGCCTCGTTGCTGCAGCCCCCGCCCGGCGGTTGGGGTTGGGGTGAGGTTTGGGGTTAGGCTGGGGCACCCACGGGCAGCGGGTCGCAGGGTCAGCCTGGTCTGTGCAGCCTGCGCCTTCCCCTCCGGGCTCCGGCTCGATGGCTCCCAGATGGCGACGGCGCTGCCTTTCTTCCCGGTGACCTCTGGCGCTCTGGGAAGAGGGAGGCAGAGGTGCGGCCAGAGGCTGGGGTGAGGGATGCGGCGGCAGGGTCGGGACCCCGGGGAGTAATGGTGGTTGCAGAGCAGAGCCTTTCGCGGGCCCCACTTGCATGGGGAAATGAGGAGGGACTGCTCGGCGTTCAGAGCCGGGGCAACAAACCCTGAGCCAGTGGCCAGGTGATCCCTGACTGGAAGACGGGGATTCCCTTCGGGGCTGCTGCCCCCCTGCTTGTGCTCTGGGGCTCCGGCCACCAAGGAGTCTTCTGCTGTGGCCGGGGCCGGGCCCCAACTGCCCGTTTCAGGGCTGCGTATAAGGTGGCCAGCAGCAGAGAAGAAGGGGCTGGCTGCAGAGGAGCCGCTGCATCGCTCCCAGTCAGAGCAGAGCAGCAGTGCTGCCTCCTGCCACGGTTGCTGGAGGTGCCAGGTGGCAGCCCCATGTCTGTCTGTGGGAGAGGAGTCAATGAAAAGCTCTGAAGGTGGTGAGATGAGTCCCCGGCAGCAGCTTGGGGTGAGCTCTTAGGGCCTGGAGAATCTCTCTGGCGAGACTGAGACACAGAGAGAGCTGGGGCTGTTCAGCTGGAGGGGGAGGAGGCTGAGGGGAGCCCTCATCGCTCTCCACAGCTCTCTGAGAGGACCCTGCAGAGATGCTGGTGCTGGGCTCTGCTCACAGGTCATCAGCCACAGAAGCAGAGGGAAGGGCTTCAAGCTCCAACAGGGGACAGTCAGACTGGCCATCAGGAAGAAATTCTTCCTGGTCAGGCACTGGGATTGGCTGCCCAGGGTGGGGACTGAGTCCCCATCCCTGGGTGAGTTTAAAAGTCACTGAGCTGTGGTGCTGGGGGATCTGGTTTAGGGGTGACCTTGTAGAGTGGGGCTGATGGTTGGACTGGATGATCCCGGGGGTCTTTTCCAACCTGAGTGATTCTGTTGAGTCCCCATCCCTGGATTAGTTTGGAAGTTGCTTGGCTGTGGTGTTGGAGGATCTGGTTTAGGGGTGAACATGTAGAGTAGGGTTGATGGCTGGAGTGGATGATCCCAAAGGTCTTTGTCAACCTGAGTGATTCTGTGATTCTCTGAATTCAGTGTCCAGCAAGTAGTGGATGGGGCTGTTTTGAAGTCTCCCTCTCCCCAGCCTCTCCCCCTGCAGCTGCTCCCACCGGCTACTTCAGTCCAGCTGTCAGTGATGCTCATGTCAGGTGAAACCTCACAGGGCCTGAGCAGAGGTGCTAACAGCTCCTCATTCTTCCAGATGCTCTCACTTGAGTAATAAACAGCTTTAAACACTTCTGGGCCCTCCCAGGTGTCTGGAAAGGCAACGAGATAGAGGAGCAGGGTGGGGTGTGGGACCCTACAGTGACGTGTTGGCTGTGGGTGGGGGGCACAGCCTGGCAGAGCTGGTCTGGCAGCCTGGAATGGGAGACGTCCAGCAGCTTTCCTTTGTGGCCCAGTGCCCAGCCTGGAGACAAGGGTGGGTTTGGCCACGCTGCTAGACCTGGGTATTTCTGGCCCAGTTTCATCTGTTGGGTTTGATCCACGGGGGTATTTTTAGCGGCGGCGTGGGAGCAGCCACTATATTTACTCCTGAGGGAAGCTCCGTCTGTGAGGAGGGAGCTGGGAGTGGTGGAGCTCCTGTGGAGTGGTGGTGACTGCGATGGGCAGGAGAGATCTAGGGGATCCTGCTGTGGCAGGGGGATTGGACTGGGTGATCTTTTGGGGTCCTTTCCAATCCCTAATGTTGTGTGATCCTGTGAGAGATGCTCTGAAGCAGCTGACTGGTGCATTGGCCCCAGGGTGCTGAGGTGCTGGGACCACAGCAGCAGCTGCTCCTGGATCACTGGGTGATACTTCTCATCTTCTTGGGCAGTGGAGAGAACCAGATCTTCCTGTGTAGAGAGTTCACCCAGTGCCAGGCTGGTTTCTCAGGCTCGTGATGAACCTCATGGAGGTGTCTGGCACCTGGGGGGTGCCCCTCAGGTGAACCTCTCCAGTCCTGTTGCCAGGGGAATGAGGCAGCTGTGTGGGAATTCTGTGGAAGGGAGTCACAGGTGCAGAGGTCCTGGTCACAGAATCACAGAGCATGAGGTGTTGGAAGGGACCTCGAATGATCATCCAGTCCCATCCCCCTGCCACAGCGAGATCACCCACATCCAGTCATTAGGGATTGGAAGGGACCTTGAATGATCATCCAGTCCAATCCCCCCTGACACAGCTGGATCCCCTAGATCCAGTCGTTAGGGGTCGGAAGGGACCCTTCCCATATTGATCAACACTCACGGGGTCACCCCTCAGTCTCCTTTTCTCCCAGCTCAAGAGCTCCAGCTCCCTCAGCGTTTCCTCGGCAGGGAGATGCTCCCCTTCCCACTGTTGCTGTGGCTGTGATGTCTGTTGGTGAGGTGTGGCTGTGATCACAACTGGTCCGTGGTGGGCACGTGTAGGCAATGGCTGAGGATGAAGCCTCAGGATGCTCTGGAGAGGGCTGGGTGTTGGATGTGCTGAGGTGTGAGCTGCTGGCTGCCCTCTGCTCCTCTTCTGCCAGAGAGGACTTTGGAGCTGGTTTAGGCTCTTGGTTCGTGTTGCCCAGCAGAGCCTTTGCTTCGCTGGGAATGTGGCCGAGGCTCAGGCAGCATCGGGGATCCCAGAGCTGCACCGGGCTGTTTCTCAGGAAAGGCGGCTGCTGCTGCTGCTGCTGGAAGCGCTGGAGGCAGAGCTCTGGGAGCACTGGAAGCGCCGATAGATCTCGCTGACCTACATTGTGTTTGGCAGCCCGATGACTGGCGATGCTGCAGAGCTGATGGGATGAACCACGCTGGGTTCGCAGCTCTGGAAACAAAGGCCTCCCCCACTGATAAGGTTCCAGCTTAGAAGCTGATCCTCTTCCTGTAAATGTCAAGGGAAGCAGCAGCCAGGAGCCGGTCTGATGAGGCTGAGGAAGAAGGGACTTCCCAGAGACTGGGCAGGACTTGGAGCAGGTTTGTTCTGGCCCTGTGGAGCAGAGCAGGGCTGGTCTCCCACTTGGGAGCCCCCATTCTATGGCTCTGGTGTTATCTTTGCAAGGGACTGGGAGGGAAAGGCTAATGGGGAGAGGCTGAGGGAGCTGGAGGTGTTCAGCCTGGAGAAGAGGAGACTCAAGGGGGACCTTCTCCCTCTCTCCACTCTGCTCCCAGGCAACCAGCGCCAGAGCCTGAAGCTGCACCAGGGGAGGGTTAGGTTGGTTGTCAGGAAGCTCTTCCTCATGGAAAGGGTGACCAGAGCCTGGACTGGACTGCCCAGGGCAGTGGTGGAGTCCCCTGGAGGTGTTGAAGGGCAGCCTGGCTGTGGCCCTGAGTGCCCTGATCTGGCCACTGGGCTGATATTAGGTCCTGGGCTGGCTGAGCTCAGGGGGCTTTGCCAGCCTCAGTGACTCTGAGCTAGTGAGAGGTGCTGGTGCCAGCAGCACTGCTGTGGAGCTCCTTGGCTCTGGGGAAGCAGCTGTGGCAGTGAGGACGGTCCCTTCAGCGTGGGGATGAGGAAGGCTCCTCTATCAGTACAGCAGGACCATAGCTCAGGGGTTGAGAGCAGGAGACTTCAGCTGGTGTGAGCCACAGGCTGGAGCCTTTGCTAAAGGAAGCACCAACTGGGAGCACTGGGGCAGTGAGGATGAGGTGTTGGTGGGAGAGAAGAGGGCTTTGCCCACGGTGGCGGACCTGTGTGAGGGTTCTAACCTCTGACTCCAGGTCTGCGTGGAGCTCTGCAGCACCTCCAGGGCTGGTTCTTGCCCTCGTACTGGGGCTGCTGCTGTTGCCTCTCCTTGTGCTGCTGCTTAAACCCCCCTCTTCCTGCTGCTGATCCCCCCTTGAAAGTTGCTGTAATCTGCAGATTGTGGCTGTAAGAAGCGGAGCAGCGGTGGCCGGGGGTGCGATGGGGGTAGGATTAGAGGAGGGTTCCGAGGTGTATCCTGAACTGTCAGCCCTCTGTGGAATGAAAAATGGTTTCAGCTTCAAAGACTGGGGTGGGGTGAGACTCTGGTCCCATCTAGGTGTCCCTGTGTGTCCCTCAGTGACTGTGGTGTCCTCTGTCGCTGCTTGTGCAGGTTGTGTCTCCCCTGGATGTGCTTCTCTTGGAGTGGGGTGGAGAACCTCTGGAGGTCCTGACCCCAAGGGAACCAGTGTGTCAGGCACAGCTCGACCCTGCTGAGGGTCAGAGGAGCCTCTTGGGGCAGGATAAGACCCTCCCGTGCGGGTCTGAGGGCAAAGCAGGGTGCTGTGGGGTTGGCGATCGGCCTCTTTGTCCCAGTCTCTTCTCTCCTCCAGTTCTATGGAGAGGCAGCGTTTCCTCTCCATCACCCTTTGTCAGTGGTGTCCGTGTCCTGCTGCAGTTCCTCTCTGCCCTCCCTGGATGCCAGCTTCCTCGGAAGGGTGTGCAGCCTCACGACCAGCATTGCCCTTTGGCTGGCTGTTCCTGCTGCCTTAACCCCCCGAACTATTAGCAGAGAGAGGGTCTCATCAGACCGAACCGCCCTACCCAAGGCAGTGCTGCTGTTGCACCCCAGCAGCGCCGAGGTCCCGGGGCAGCCCCAGCCCCTGCGTGAGGTGGCTGCAGCTTTCTCCACCCCGGGGCGCTCCCGGAGCTTCCTTGAGAAAGTGATTTGCTTTGGAGACGTTCAAACGGCACCAGCTGCACAAAGCAAAGCCAAGGGCGAACCCCAAACCGCCTTCCCAGGGCCAGGTGGGGGGCACTGGTGCCAGGGTGCAGCTCCAGCTCGGGTGCAGCTCCAGCTCTCAGCGTTGCTCCCGAGACCCCAGGGGTGTTAAGAACCTCCTCTTTGATCTGGCTGAGTGCCGGGGCTGTGTTGAGTCAGGCTGGAGGTCTCTCCTCTGCTCCTGCAGCGGTGCTGGGTGCCCTCGCTGGCAGCCACAGCTCAGGAGGAGGAGCGGCGGGCGGTGAGCTGGGTCGGGCAAGATCAGCTCCGGGAGGGCTGGGCTACCAAAGGTGATGCCCCTGCGCTTGTTCCTCATTTAAACCCCAGACACTTCACAAGGCTTCTCTTGAACTTCAGGACTTGAACTTTTCCTGAGCCTGCAGGAGACTGGCAGCTGCTGGGAGCTTTCTGGGAAGGTATTAAAGGGAGGAAAGCCAGTTGGTAGCCTCGAGCTGAGGAGGAACCGCTAGTCTTGGAGGATTATCTGGGTGCAATGAGTTTTAAAGCCTTTTTGCTCTACAAAGCTATCAAAATGCTAATGGTGCCACTGTCTTTTTTTAACCCTTTTAACACCTGGAGCTGTTGAAGAGGAGCTGAGGGTGGTGCTGTTCAACTACCAAAGGGCAGTCCAACCAGAAGCATAAAGTTTTAAGCAGCTTTGCTTCTCCCACCGATAAGGACGAGGCACCCAGTGTTTGGATAGGCTGCTCCAGACGCTCAGCTGAGTCCAGCTGGTAGAGATCAGGTCCTCCTCTGCTTCTCCTGGCTGTCTTGCTTCACCACCCTAATTGAGGGAAGAGGTGGGGTCCAGCTCAAAGCATTCCTGGGGAGACCACAGCTGGAATCTTGTGTCCAGCCCCAGACGGACACAGAGCTGCTGGAGAGAGCCCAGCACAGAGCCACAGGGGTGATGGAGGGAGGGGAGCATCTCCCTGCTGAGG
>JAOXOE010032045.1:0-11396 GCA_028565055.1 Phoeniculus purpureus
TTGAGCTCTGTGGTAAGGGTTGGACTTGATGATCTATTAGGTCCCTTTCAACCCTGGTAATACTGTGATACTGTGATACTGTGACAGCAGCGCCCTGGGGATGGCAGTGAAAGGTTCGGGGCTGGGCCGTCTCATTGGGAAAGGGGCACGTATTGTTGGCAAACCAAACTCATCTGGTTGGAGCTTTGGAGACCAGCCCTCTGTCTGCTGCAGTGTTGCCTGAGGTAGCTCAGGGGTTGCAAGGCGCTGACCTGTGTGCTGGGACTGCTGGTGGATGTGGTCTTGCAAGGCTGCAGGTGGGAGAGGGGCCTCAGGAAGTCACGGTGTCTGAGGTGTCCGGTGGGGTCTGAGCAGGAGGTGCAGGAGCAGACCCAGAGGCGCTGGGCAGCATTTGTCCCACTGTACCGCTGTGGAGTTACCTCGTATTGTTAGATATTGACCCTAGGAGACCCCTCGTGGATTCCCTAATTGAAAATTAATACCAGATCAATGCCATGGGCAATTTGCATATTGATCATAAACAACTTTGAAGGCACCGAGTGTGTGTTGGATCAATAGAGCTCTTGAGCAGGCTGCAGTGGGAGCACATCCCCCTGCCACGATCCAGGAGAGGTTAATGCTTGGGAAGTTCGGGAACTGCTTCGTGCCGGCAGTGGTGGTGGCAGCCGCACCGGTAATGCCAGGCTCAGAGAGCTTGCGCTGGGCTCTGGTCATAGCACCAAATGAACAGCCTTTCCTGTAGTTCACTTTGGAAAGGGAACTGGAGGAAGTGTTTGTGCGTGTTTGTTTTAAACCAATCAAAGCCAAAACCCAGAGGCATCCCACAGTGAGGGCACAGCTGCCCTCTGTCTCCTGGGCACCAGGGACTGCGGCAGTTCACAGCACATTCATCCCTCTGTCCTTCCTCTCTTGTGATCTTCAGCCTGTTGTGTTTATTTTAAATACATGTTTCCAAAAGCAAGAGTGTTATTTCTCTGAGGACTCCTGAAGAGATCTCATCAGTGTCGTCCTGGCATTTTTGTCCTGTATTTGCTTTTTGAGAGCAGCATCTAGATTCCCTCTCTGTCTGCTTGGGACATTCACTGCTTATTTCAGATGGTCTTGGGTTGAAGGGAACAAGCGTTTCAGATCAAACAGCAATGAAAACTGGAAAGCGGATCTGATTATGTATAAAGCACCCCTGGAAGCCTTTCGTTAACGAGGGATGTGCGTGGGCAGTAGAGATAAAGCGTGTGGATGGACGCTGCTCGGTCTGCGCGCTCCTGAGCGCGTGTGCCAGGCAGAGATGCCTCAGACCCCACAGGGAAACTGTGCCTGAATTGTCTGAAACGCCGGAGTCACCCGCGGTCTGGGAGCGGCAGGGTGGGCAGGACTGGAAACCCGCTGCCCGAAGTTGCCACCTGTTTTCAGAGCGGTGCCGGCCGCTCGCGCGCAGCCAGAGGCTCCGGGAAGTCGCTGTGCATCTGATTAGCGCATTACTGAGCTTTCATTGACTCGCCTGCACCGCGCTGATGAACTGAGACTGGGGACAAGCGCTCCTAATTGAGAGAAATAAATTCTTATCACAGGCCTCTGCTGGAGCCGCCACCTGTGCGTGCGCTTTGGTCCAGGTTCAGGAGCGTTTTGAATCCCTGGAGAACCCATTGCGCTCTCATTAGTGTTCGAGGAGGCCAAGCAAAGGAGCTGTGGGCACTGAAGAGCATCCCAGGGTGACCAAGAGTCTCCATCCTCCAAGCCCACCAGCTATTACCAGCCCAGAGCTGCCCAGCTGCTTGGCCACAGGCCGGGTGGCTTGTGAACCACGAGTGCCTTCAGCATCTCCTTGCAACCCGCTCTGCGCTTTTCCACTTCCTCAGTCATCTTTGTTTCAGCTAGGAGGTAGAGCAGCTGTTCAGCACCTCCAAGTGAATCTTAGATTTGATGGGATGAGGGAGAGACCCAGCCCTGATGTGTTACAGGGGACATGGGCATCATGGGGTAAAGCGTTCTATCTTGCTGCAGGAAGAGGATGAGCATGTTGTTTCTCTGAAAAGAGATCACTCTCCTGTTAAAATCATTGTCAAAAAGAGAGTCTAGGGGTCAGCAGTTGGGTGTGGGTGCGGGGAGGCGACTGGTAGCCCTTGCTCCCTCCCTCGCAACTGCTGTGTTTGGATCACTGGGATTTCCTTGGCTGTGAGCAGCCCCCGTGATTTTGCCGTTCCTTGGGGCCGCAGAGCTGGCTGCCTTCACCAGTGCAGCGCCGGTGGTGGGGAGGTGCAGGGAAAGGCTTCACTTGACATTCTCTGACCTCCCTGGTGCAGCTGAATGCCGGAGAGTCAGGGCTGAGATTGCAGTCGCTTTCAATTACTCAGAGCTAAGAGAGGTGGAGAAAAAGGCCCTGTTGGCTCCAGGAAGCTGAAATCTTCTGCTGCTGAAAGCTTGTTAGTACAAGGGGAAAAGCAATTACTGACGTTCTAACAGTGCAATGAACCCACACCCGGGGAAGGGACAGCTCACCGAGGCTGCCTCTGCCTTGGTGGCTGATGTGGGGCTCCTCAAGGAGCATCCTCAAGGACGGCTCCAGGGCTGTAGAGCTGGACGTTTCCTGGGCCTCTGCTGCCTGTTCTTGTCAGCCGTCGCTTGCTGTGCGTGCTTACGAGAGCTTGTGTCTGTTACCAGCTTCCTCTCTGTGCTAGCCCAAAGTGTATTTGGTGCCAGACAGTTCTGCCATGGCTGATGAGGGCTGCTGGAGAGTGAAGCCTGAGGAAGGTGGTTCACGGGCTGTTGGCTGGCAGGGCTGAGAACAAGCTCTGCATTGGAGGGGCTGCCACGGCCTTTCTCCTTCAGCAGAGGGGTTGAGCCATGGCCCTTCACCCCAAGAAGTTCTGGTATTGCAACTTCATGTCAGAACCCCTCAGCTGGCTGGAGTCAGTGTAGTCTCTGTTTAGACCTGCTGGGTGCATCTGCTCTGTCCTTCTCAAGGGTCCCAGGGGACATTACTCAGTCTTGCACTTTGAAGTCCCCTTAAAAGCCCGCAAGGCTCTCTGCAGAAATGTCTTTGGTTGCCACCAGCAGCTGCCTGTTTTGCCTCTGCGGCACAGCTGCGCTCCTCATCCTCAGCAAAAAGTTGTTCCCTGGCTCTGGGGGTCCCGAGCAGCCCTGCAACTCCCTCCCGCGCTTCCACAACCTGCTCTGCCTCATAGGCAGCAGCACGCTGCTGTGATCCTCTTTTATTTTTAATTACACATATTATTTGTGATCATTTATGATTTCCCATGTTCATATATATTGTTACTTCCTAGAAATAAGCTCCAGGAAGAGCCTGGCGCCATGACACTGCAGCCAACATGGCTGTGATCTAGTCAAGAATGAGCCACCCACACACTTCAGACCCACTGGGACTCACCCCATGTGCAAACTGTCTTCAGAGATGTTTGTTTAGAACGTTTTGTTTGTTGATCGGTTTTACCCCCTTCTCCTTAGCAAAAGAACTTTCCTCGTCAGGAGCAAGGAATGAAGATCTGCCACAGATCCCCACACCACAGGCTGGTCGTACATGCCTGCTGCCATGCCGGCACCACAGCTCCCCGTTAGCAGCCCCTTGTCTGAGTCTGGACCTTGTGGTGCAATGTGTTGCAAGAATATTTTAATCATCCCTAAGCCAAGGCACTATAATTATGGCTTTTCTAAGTTTTTAGCTAAGCTTAGAAGAACTCCAAACATGCTGAGGTTGGGAAGCACTTGGGGAGGGGGGAGAAAGACAGTCAGCAACACATTAATTAACTTTTCCTTGGAGCAAAACCATGGAGAGTGAGAACAGAGCACGAGTTGTAGGAGTTGTCTACTAAAAAAACCTAACCAGAATAAGGACACGGTAGTGTTTGATTTAAGTATGATTTATGATGACGTTTCAGGGAAGAGTTGGGGTTGTTGGGAGCACTCCTGTGCATGTCCAACCCTTAAGGCTAAGCATGAATTAATTACAGCTCATTTTTGTTACAGTTACAATATTCTCAGGGAGTACCTTGTCCCAGAGTTGCTAAAGTTAGCTTTGCCTTCACCTTGGCTTTAGCACTGCTAATGTTTGCGAATTCAAAGTTTTTCTGTAGTGAGCTTGTTCATACCAAGCACAAAGCACCTCTGACTTTGACCACTATGCTGCTCTCACTTGACCGGCTGAGGACGTGCGGCTACGCAGCACCAATGTTGTTTTTCTGAAAGGTGGGATATGAGTTTTCCAGTGCTGCACCTCCAAGCTTGCAGAGAGCCTGGACCAGGTCAGCACGATGACAGCCTTTCTACAACCTTCTCTCAGGTGGGGTCAGTCTCTTCTCTCAAGTAACAAGCAGTAGGACAAGAGGTAACGGCCTCCACTTGCACCAGAGGAGGTTTAGGTTGGCCACGAGGAACAGTTTCTTCCCTGAAAGGGTTGTCAAGCCCTGGCACAGGCTGCCCAGAGCAGTGGTGGAGTCCCCATCCCTGGAGGGATTTGACAGATATGGAGCTGTGGTGCTGAGGGACATGGGTTAGTGGTGACCTGGCAGTGCTGGGTTAACAGTTGGACTTGATGATCTTAAAATAGGCCTTTTCCAACTTAAACAATTCTGTGATTCTATAAAACCTCACCATTTTCTGCTGGCTTTGGCAGTTTTGCTCTGTGTTTCTAGCAGAGGGAAATGAACCAGGGAGAGGGAAGGCTGCTGGAGAGGAGATGTGAGGAGGGAGATGAATGAGTGGAGAGGAGGGCTGAGACCAGAAAGCATGAGAAGGGAGCAGGGCTGCTGGTGGAGAGCAGTCTTCTTCGGACAGGTGAGAGACTGCTGGGAATAGCACGGTGTTGACATAGAGGCTACAGATTGGCTGGGGAGGTGACTGCGGGAGAAGATACCCTGAGGCTTCTGGCAGCACCCGGATGTGTCTGGTCCTGGTAAGGACACCCATGGGATGGCAGTTGTCTGCAGTAGGCCAGGGCTGGTCCCTTCATTCACAAAACTTGGGCTGGGCACTGTGCTACCTGACCCTCAACAGCCTTTGCTACGCTGCCACGTCACCTCTGCTGCCGCGTCTCCTCCAGCTGTTCCTCCCCACTGGTCCCCTTTGTCTCCTAACTCTCCTCCTGTGGGTCTCCGTGTAGGAGACCACACTGTCTTCTCCCTACAGACCTGATGCTGGAGATGGGTTTTCTTTTGTTTTGCTGTTTGATCTATGTTTGTGTTTTTGCATGAGTCTCCTCTCCAGCTGATTCCGGTTTGGAGCTGGGCTAAACTGTGCAAAATACTGTTTAAAAGAAAAAAAGAAAGGAACTTGTCAAGATGCATTTGTTAGATCACGTTTAAAATGCAATAGCATTGAAGGTAGTTTTTGTCCAAAGAAAGGGGGGCTGAAAAGCCGTCAAGCCGCAGGAAAAAGCCCCTCCTTTGTTGTCCTCCTGACATTGAAGTGTAATTTTTCATGGTTATTTGGACTGGAAAATGGGGGGAAAGGGAGAGATGGGCTTACGATTATTTCCCATAAATGACAACACAATCACATCACGCTCCACTACAAACATGCTCAAGGAATTTGCCTTTTTTTTATATTTCATGTGTGAAAATAACAGCAACCTTTTGAGTTCTGCTGAAATTCAGAGGGCAAATCCCTGTTGGGTTCCAGTGACTTCAAATTTAGCCCAGTTTACCAAAACAAAAATGGACAGCCTTGTTCCCAGGGAGAAGTCAGTGCCGTCCCAGGGAAGGGGTTCTAGGATTTGTGTCTCTGTGTGGAGTTACCAGCATCCTCCAGAGGTATCTGGTGGTGGCCATGGGACTCAGGGGCCCCATGGAAGATGCATGAGGAGCCAGCACTGCAGGGAACCCTGAGCACTGGTAACACTCTGCCCAAATCCCCAGCTCTGGCTTCCCTTGGCAATTAAACCTGGCCCTTGGTCAGTGACTGAGATGCAACCAGCTCATATCTGGCTTGTTCGTGTAAAGCTGGTTCCTGACAACCCCGTTTTCTATGGGACAAGGCTTTCCAGAGCAGTTGGGATCTTTCCCAAGCTTGTTCCCTGCACATCTGAGATCAGGACCTGCCAGAGCTGGTGGATCTCCTGCACCTCTAAAGCTGGTGGCCCACAGCCTCACCAACAGGCATCAACTTCCTGCTTGCTGTCCTACTCTTCTCTTTAAAAGAAGGTGGTGGTAGGTTGGAGGATGACTGGCTTCTGGTTTTTTTTAGACAGAAACTGTTTTTCCTTCTAGTTATCTGGTTTTGGTAACATTACATTCCTTCCTAATGCTACCGCTTTTTGTTACCAAAAGCACAAAGCTAAAGGTCACAGGTTTTGTCTGCCCTCCCCACCTGCCCTCTGGCCGTGGGCACTTCACAGTCATGTGGGGCCTCTGGCTGGAGCTGGGAAATCTCATACAGAGGCTGAAGGCAGAAGTTATAATTGCTTTAGTAAAAGCTTGCATATCTTAGATGAGATTCTACCATCTGGCAGAGGGTCATCTCATTTCTGTGGAGCAAGAAGCTTGCTGTGCTGATAACCACAGACCTGGTTGTAGACCCCTGCTGTAGAATTTTCAGATCTGTTTGGGGAGACTGGCCAAAAACTGGACCGAAGGAATAGAAGCTGGAAGTTTGCAAACGGTTCTTTTGCTGTATTTGTCTGTTGCTGACTGCGCCGCAGCCAGGTAAACTCTCCCTGCCTTGAGAGGACGGGTGACTGACTGCCGATGGCTTTATCAGCTGGGGGCACGTCCTAGTCAGCCACCTTTTTGTCAGTGAGAGCAGCACGGGTGCGCTCTGCCCATGCTCTGAAGCGGGGCCATCTTGGAAATAAGTGTCATTAATCCAAGGTGCATGCAGGATGGTTATTGCTTTTCTGCTTCCTTTGGTCAGATGATAGGATTCACCCACCAGCTCTTCCATCAGTCCTGGGACTCTGTGGCATTCCTCTTGTAACCTCTGCGTGACACTTTCTTTTCCCTGCCTGGAGTCGTGCTTCACTGTTGAGGAAAGCTGTAGGAATAAACAAGTTTATGTGGAATAATCCAGTTAGGAGCTAGCACAGGGTGTAGTTGTGCACATATATGCATCCTGAGGCTGAGCTGCAAGGGCAGTGACTGCCTGGTAGCCAAGGTTACCTTAGAAGATGTGCCTCAGATGAGCTTGAACTGGATGGGAAATACAAGACAGCAAAAAAAACGCCTCTGAAAGTGCATTCCCTACATTTCCATGCGGATGTATTATCTCACCTTAAAATGCAAATAGTGTGCAAGTCAGGGAGAGGTGGACAACACTTTTTCTTTCTACTGAGCTAGTCACAAACCAACAGTTAGGGTGTTGCTCCGTGTCCTGACTCTCGCCGGCTTCTCTTCTTCGACTAAACTGTTGGAGGCTGTGCTCTCACTCAGGTTTTGGCAAGCTGAAGGCAAGCAGAGGTGAGGTTAGCTATCGCTCCGTTCACTGAGCGTCACCAACAGCTCCAGCAGTACCCGTGGCTGCTCACCTGCAGCTGTGTGGTAACACGGCCCCTGGCAGTGTGAGAGCTTAGAAATGCACGTGGGGGAGAAGAGACAAACTTCTGCTAGCTGCTCTAGCTTGGGAAGCTTTGTGTGCTCTGAACAGGAACTGTGCCACTGGCTGTGGGACTGGAGTCCAGCAGTTCAGAGACTCAGGTGCTGCAGCAGAGAATTGCCCATGGCCAGGAGCAGTGCCTTGCCTTCTGCTGCAGCTTCCGCAGGTTGCTTTAGTGCAGGTGTCTGTGTTGAGCCCTGAGGGAGATGCCACCTGCTGCGGGGACTGCAGCAGCAGTGGGACAGGCTCCAGGGAAATGTGTGTCCTCCTGCAATGGGGACACCAGCTGACATTAGACCTCCGCAGAGTTTTGTGTTTGCTGTGTTTCCTGTATGGCTGTGGTGCACGGTGGGACCACCCTCCTTGTGCCACTTCCCGGTGGGGGTGAGTGAACCTTTCTGAGTCAGCACGGTAATAACAGGCGGGCATAGTTTTGCAGGCATCTGTACAAAAGCTGCTGTTAGGATGAGCAGCATCAGACCATGCCCAGTGGCCCTGGCACATCTCAGACAGCTGAGCTTCTAATGGGCTTTCTAGTGTTTAGGGAAGCATCAATCTCCTGTGGACTACCTGAAGCCCCTTCTGCTTCCATAATGCCCCAGGCTATGTTCCACCTTACGTTCAAATTAGTTTAAAGCAGTTGAACTTCTGAAACACGCTGGGCCGCAGCCAGGTGCTGTGACCCTGGTGTTGGTAGGGGAAGCTGCCCCTTGCCAGCTGGCAGCTCATGGAGAGCCGGCAGGGCAGCACGGCTGGTGGTGGCACGCGTGTCTGTGCATGTGCAGCTGTGCAGCTGATTGCACACGAGCCATCGCTGTCACCTCTCCTGACAGTGTCAGCTTGCACAAGTCAGCCAGGTCTAGTCCTATCTTTCTAAGGGATTTTTTTGGCTACTTACCCTGAAAAAGAGAGCATCAGAGAGTCTTTTTGTTTCAAAGGAGAGACCCTATGTACAATTAAAACTTGTTTCTGGTAAACCTCATTCCAGGAAAGATGAGCTTTTAACAAAAGGCTTTTGACAGCTGCAGGGTATTTCATTTTTTTTAATGCCGAATGAAAAATCAATACATTTTTCTGGGTTATACATATTCAGAACAGGCTTGATATTTCCATTATAATGGAAAATGGGTGTCTGCGCATCTCGCCTGTCAGAGCTGCACCACCGCATTTTCCAAGCCACTGCTAAATATTTCAAACCTGATTTGATTGTGGTTCATGACAGCTAATGTTTCTCAGCTCTTGAGCCTGCCGGAGGGTGGAGAGGCAAGCGCACGCTCTTTCTTTCCCGTCCCTATATTTGCACCACCCCTGAAATGCCCCTTATCCCTTCGGATAAGAGATCGGGGTACGTTAAGGAAAATCCAGCTGAGAGAGAGAAGGCCGTTCACGCTGGCCTGGGTCCAGCTGGCTTCTCCAGCCCTCAGACTTTCTGGGTTTTGAAAGGGGCAGCAATGCAGCTCTGTGCTCCTGTGCAACAGTGTGTGGGGATTCGGGCACATTTGCAGTGTATAACTGAGTCAGAAATTCCCTGACATCTGCAGATGCCAGATACTCATGATTTTCCAGACTCTACTCCCTCTCTTCCCCTCTCCCCCCACAGTGAATGGTTTAATTTTGAATTAAAAGGAAATACCACTGTCTGAAATGATTTATTCATGAAGGAAGAAAAGACTTTTTCTGCGATTCTGCATGGGATAGATCTGGTACGATGGAAGAGGAGGGTCATTGGGCTCCAGGTGCCCCAGTTACACTTGTTCCCTCTTGGTATTGACCTGAACCCCAGCAGCTGGAAAATTCCTTCAAGAAAATTTATTAATAAAGCAGAGGAAATTGCCTCAAGTTGCGCCAGGGGAAGTTTAGGTTAGACATTAGGAAAAACTTCTTTGTTGAAAGGGTCATTAAGCACTGGAACAGGCTGCCTAGGGAGATGCTCGAATCACCATCCCTGGATGTACTTAAAAAGTCGTGTAGATCTGGAGCTTAAGGACGTGGTTTAGCAGTGGACTTGGTAGAGTTAGGTAGCTGGTTGGACTTGATGATCTTGAAGCTCTTTTCCAGCCTAGCTGATTCTGCGACCTTGGCACAAGGACCCATGTGCAGGTTGTATTGTTTGTATTTCAGTGGATTGTGCTTTACACCCCCTCGCCCCTCACATACACATCTCACAGCAACAGTTTTTGCACCTGCCCTGGCAAGCTCCCTGCAGAGGATGGAGTCTACTTACATGAGCCCATAATCATGTATATTCGGAATTTCTGGAAACCAGAGGCACTAGTCTGGCACCTGCATCCTCTGGCTGTGGACTGCAGTAGCATCTCTGGCCTTCCGGTGCCCCTTACTGAGATGCCTAGGTTGGGAGACAGTCATGCCTTACAGAGCATCCTCTGTGGCAGTGCTGCACCTCTGGATTCAGTGCTCTGCCAAAGTCTCCATCAGAGTCCTACAGGGACTACTAACCCTCAGCATGTCCACTCTGACTGTCACATCTCTTAGGGTGCACTTTTCAAGCTGAGAACCTTTTTAACTGCAAAACGACTGGTGGAGTTTTTATGAGTCCTCCTATAGAAAATGCGGTGAAGCTGCTGGGTGAGTCCCCACAGCATGCACAGCTTCGAGGAGGTGTGGTCAGGCTAACAAAAAGGTGGTTTGGAAATAAATTCACTACATCTTGCTGCCAACAGCATCATTCAGCCGTTGGTAGCTGGTCAGAAGGTAGTCCACACTCTGCTGCAGGTCTGTCCCGTGGGGCTCTTTGGACATCAGGTAAAAGATGATGGTCAGCTCTACTCAGACACAGTTCAGGAACAGCATGACATCAAGATCTTCATGCAATTGGAAGCTCAGAGGCTCTCTGTTGTATGTGCAGTGAATTGAGAAGAGCAGACCTTGCCTTACCAGATGGAAGACCTTGTCCTCTTGGAGGGATGTCCCAAAGAACAGCAGGAGGAGGATAGGTGGTAGAGTGCCGTTCACACGGGTGTTTGCTCCCCAGGCCTTCCATCATGCTTTGAGCTGCTGCTGCCACTCGGTAGCTGCAGAGCTGTTGGCAGAACGTGGGTGCAAATCGTTTGGGAACAGGAGCTCTGCTGCATTTCATTCTCAGAGTTGGAGGATCTCGCTGTTAGAAGCTGGGTCAGATCACATGCCTGACCCCTGCGTGCGTTGTGTTGGAGGCTGGTTCTCGGCGGTTCAAAGCCCTCTGCAGCGCAGGCAGCCAGCTGAGTGGTGTGGCCGAGGACACGCTTGGAGTGTCCCTGGCATCAGCTTGAACGTTGGCAGCTGTAAGTTAGGCTGAGCGTAGTGAGCGGAGCTGGATCCAGCCTTCCAAAAGTGTCTGCTGTAGGAGGATCACAAGGCAGCCAGGAATTAATGCTTCCCCTTCCCCAAGTCTCTGAGCCAAGTGGTCTGTGGGTGCAGGGAGCCCCCATCGTGTGCTGGGGAGAGGAGCCAGAGGATTTCTCCTCAGCCAAGGCCCAGGGAGTGAGGATCCAAGAAAGGACAGAACCGGAGCCTTGCCCAGATCTTTGGTAGCCTCCCTGGGTAAATGGGTCTCCCTTCACACGCTGCTGTAAACAAACCCTCTTCAGGACGAGCTGCTCAGCCCACAGTAGGGTTTGGAGGGTGGGAATCGTGCGTGAGCTTTCTGCAGCCCACTGTCCTACACGGGGGTGCGGAGCCGAGGAGGCAGAACCTGTCTCTGGAGAGAAGCCCTTACTACAGGCTTGGGGCTGGGCAGGGGTCTGCAGGGAGCTCAGCCGGGGCCGCTGGGTGCTGGGGCAGAGGTCTGCGGGGGGCTTGGCTGTGTCTTGGAGGGGACGGCTGCTCCTGTTGTCACACGGGGGCTGGGGGCTCAGCGG
>JAOXOE010032046.1:0-11394 GCA_028565055.1 Phoeniculus purpureus
TCCAGATGGCAGTGGTAAATGGCTCGATGTCTAGATGGGTGGCATCAACTCTCTGATCTGGAACTAGTGATTTTTAAAATCTTTGCCCATGACTGACAGTGGGACCGAGTGCTCCCACAGCACATCCGGAGATGACACTAAGCCTAGTGGTACAGTGGACACATCTGAGGGATGGGATGCTGCACAGAGGGACCTGGACAAGCTGGAGAAGTGGGCCTGTCAACAACACAAGGAGAACAAGGCTAAGTGCAAGGGCCTGCACCTGGTTTGGGGCAAACTCCAGTACTAACACAGGTTGGGGGATGACAGGTTGGGGGATGACAGAAGTAGATGTGCAGAGAAGAAGTAGTTTGATGAAGAACTGGACACAAGCCAACAATGTGCACTTACAGCTTAGAAGGCAAATCTATACCAAAAGAAGTGTACCCAGCAGGCTGAGAAAAGCAATTTTGCCCCTCTGCTTGTCTCTGGCGAGACCCCATCTGGTGTACTGCATCCAGCGTTGGAGCTGTCAACACAAGGAGGACAGGGACCCGTTGGTGCAGGTCCAGAGAATAGTTATCTGAGGGCTGGAGCACTTGTCCTGTGAAGAAAGCTGTCCTGTGAACAAAGTTGTCCTGTGAAGTGTTGGGGTTGTTTAGCCAGGAGAAGAAAAGGCTCTGGGAAGCCCTTATCGTGTCCTTTCAATAATTAGAGGGGGCCTACAAGAAAGATAGGAGTAAACTTTTTAGAAGGGCCTGATGCAACAGGACAAGGAGTAATGATTTTAATTAAGAGAAGGTAGATATAGACTAGTTATAATGAAGAATATTTTATGATGAGGATAGTGAAACACCGGAACAGATTGCCCAGCGATGCAGTAGATGCCCCATTACTGGAAGCTTTAGAGATTAAATTGAATGGGGCTCTGAGCAACCTGATCTTCAGAATGTCCCAGCTCACCACGGGAACGTTAGACTGGATGACCTTTGGAGGAAGTTCTATGATTCCACAGTATTCCAGGTGAATATCCTAGCTGCAAGAGTTCCAGCTTTTTCCTTTTTCTGCCTTTCCATAAAAAATATCCAGCTGATTGAGCTGATAGTCTTTCATACTGAGAGAATGTGTGTGGCTGAGAACGTTCCCCCTTGTGCTCTCAGCTCCCTCTAACATTCTGCATTCTGAATTGGTTGTCACGAACCACGCTCTTATAGATACCTTCTCATTTACTGCCCAAGAAGATGATATTTAGCTACAAATTAATGAATCCAAGGGTGGCAGGGGCACCTGAACACTGAAACACCAACAGCAGTTTGTGGATGCAACCTTAACATTCAAAATATGAAAATATCTGTCACAGAATCATAGAATGGCCTGGTTAGCAAAGGAACAGGGACAGCCTCTACTACATCAGGTTGCCCAGAGCTTTGTCCAGCCTCCCCTTGAAGATCTCCAGGGATGGGGCTTCAACCACCTCCCTGGGCAACTTGTCCCAGTGTTCAACCTCGCTCTTGCTAAAGAACGTCTTCCTAACAGCCCATTGCAATCTGCCCTTCTCTACTGTGAAACCATTTCCCCTCATCCTATCATTCCAGGTCTTCGTAAACAGGCCCTCTGCAGCCTTCTTGTATCCCCCTTCAGGCACTGCAAGGCTGCTCTCAGGTCCCCCACCCGATGGAGCCTTCTCTTCTCCAGGCTGAACAACCTCAGCTCCCTCAGCCTGTCCTCATAGCAGAGGGGCTTCAGCTCCCTGACCATTGTGGTGGCCTCCTCTGGAACTGCTCCACCAGGTCCTTGTCTTTTGTGTCCTGAGGACATATCAGAGAGTCACTGTAGAGCAACCATCTTATTTCGGGAAGTATTCATCCACCCTAAAAACTTGAAAACTAAAAAGCTGAACTGATCTGCATGCTGGGAACCACTCCCTGCACTTGGGTTAAAGTGCCTATCTGAAATCACAATCTAGAGCCAACACTTTTCACAACACATTCCATGTGGAACGGCAGTAGAAACTCACCATGCCTGACAGCCCCAGGACTTTGTTTATACTACATTTTTCATGGGTTTAGCCAGTGACTTTGAAAAACAGTGATTGTAAAGGAAAGTTGGAAAAGCATGGGTGATCTGGGAATGAGACAATGCATTAACAGCCTTAATATGAAGCTTTCAGGAATGAAAAGGGCTCGTGTCCATGCTCCAAAACCTAATGTTCCCAGCGAGAAATAATTGTACGTTGATGCCATGAAGAAAATGTTCATGAGGTCAGATCAGAAGCATGATAGCGGAGAACTCCTCAAGCCTCTCCCTCACATCTGCTGTATTCCATTATTAGAAGGCAGAGTTTCCTTCTGATGAACAATGAGGACATCAGGACTCCTTGGAGAGTGGGAACAGAGAGAAATCCTTGATGGGAACCCAATGCTTACTGGCACACCTTCAGAGCCGAGGAGATGCAGCTTAGTCTGTCCCTTTCCAACTGCTTTTTCCTATCACTGGGACTTATTCAGGACAATATCGACCCAGTGAATCAGTCCCAAAGCATACGCAGAATGGCAGCGCAGAGAGCTTTCCCCGCCGTATGCACACAAGTTCACCCTTTCTGGTGCACTAGAGATTTCCTTCCCCCTCAGCCTTCTTTTCAAACTGACTTTAACTGGCCCTTCCCTGTATTTGAAGGCCATTGCTCCAGACTCAAGTAGACCAGGTGAGTATTTTCAGAGTGCAAAGGCAACAATACAAGATCCTATCTGATCGGTCTGTGCTGGAAAAGCTTTCACACGAGCACAGACAGAAATCAATGTTGTTGATGAAAGAAACCCCAAGACAGCTGCTGATCCAAGTAGAACTACTACATGGAAGAGAACAAAGGATCAAGCAAGATCCAGTTAATGAGCCACAGAAAATTTTTAAAAAGGAAAAAAACAAGATATTTTTCTCTCTTTGAATTCAGTTCAGTTCCAATTTGTAATCGATTCATCTACTCACAAATTATCAAACAAGATCAAGACAACTTTTCAACCCAGGACACTCGGTTTAGCTGAACAGAGCAGATTAAAAGCCTTGCAGACACATCTGTGCCCCATACCAGTGCACTGGCACAGCATCCGTTCTTTCTCAGTTCCTGCTTTCTGGTCTATAACTTGTGTTTCTTTTCTGGACCATAACCACCCCTGAAATATCTAGGAGAGGCTCTGTAACCAACTTGAAGCTTCACTTTGAGTCTATTCCCTGCTGCCGGCAGAGCTGCTCAAGCTGGCAGCTATCTACTTGTTATTTCACACCATCTGCCTGTATCACCTCCAACTGCAGAAGCCTCTCTCGATCGCACACCATCAGTTTTTCTCAGGAGAGGTTCAATCTCTCCCCTTCTTCCCAGTGGTTCAATTTGACCCATATTTGATCCACTTGTGGCAATCAAGTGAACGAGAAATGCAATCTCCCCGCTGGCTGCCAGGCTACAAACTTCCAGCACCATGTAACACACAGGGAGATACTCCCTGTAGGAGCAGTTCAGTGTCTCAGTCACACCTCTCATGACTGGTTCACTCTTAGGAAGATATCTTTTAATGAAACAAGCAGCATAAAGAGACGATGCTTCATGGCATTTCGTTGTACAGACATTCACATCTCCATTTATGCTGTTAGAGAACCTTCTGCACTCACAGCCTTCCAGTACTACTAAAACTTCCCTTCTACAATCCACCAAGTAATGACCACAGAGAAGACAACCTATTTTACTCCTTGCAGCAAGCTGGGACAGACAGCAATGCTGCAGGCTCGCTCTCGCACCGGGGTTAAGAATAATTCATCAGCAAAGCACTTATCCTTGCTGCCCTAAAAACACGAGGTACAAAAGCTTCTGAGTTCAGACTCTTCACAATGCATTACCTTAGAGCCCGCGCAAGCCACCCTATTATTTATTTATTCAATATTCCTATTCTTTGTTTCCAGGAGCAGTACAAGACTTATTATCCTTGTTATTGGCTTCTTGGATTTTACATTTACAGAGATTTTCATGGTTATGTTTCACGCGCTAGGCAGAGACCCCAAGCTGTTGTGTAGTAAAGCTCCTGCTATCCTTTGTCACACTTCTGGAAAACCAGCATCACTAAAAATCAACTTAACTCTCTAAAAAATTAGCAAACCCCCTTCTTTTCATTTCTACTTAAAATAGCAACATTATCCTCTACATCTGTAAAACTTTGGACCTGATCTCTGAATTAGGTTTAGGTGCGGTTAACATGAGCCTTGGGTGGCTCAGGTTAACGCAATCAGCGCTCTGCTCTAACGAAGCTACAGGATTTTGTTCTACACCAGAGCTCACAAAACTTGGTGGATCTTGTTTTGCACAGTAACTCGACTAAGGACAAAACTCCTAGGAACAACAGCTGCTTCCAAACATCAATCTTCCAACCACAGGAAACAGAAAGGCTGCTTTGAAACTGCTTCATATTTAGAGTCATTTTAAAAAGACAACAGGGGAGTAAAAATGTGTGGTTTCAGTTTTATCAGCACTCACCACTCATTTGCCATGAAATCTGGTCAGTACTGAGATTTAGGTCTCTAGTCAGTTACAAGAAAGAAAAATGGAAGTACCTGTCTGGTCACTGAGAGCCACCGAAGCAGAAACGGGGAGAAGGAGAAAGACTGCCATAGAAAGCCAAACTATGCAGGATCCAACGAGCTTCATCTCCCCCTGGAAACATGTGAACAACCACCTACGAAGCTGAAACAGAGAATCAGCAGTCAGAACCAGCTCTTTTTATTCTTTTCCCCTCATCGCTTCAGGAAAACAATCAAACCAGCTCTTAACTGGAAAGAAGCAAGGAAGTTGCTTTTCACATCCAAAGGGCATAGTTTATCTGTCGTAAGGAGCTGCGAGGAGAAACTTACGTAAATTTGGGAATGACAAATTTACTCTGCTAGTCTCTTATTAAACTCGGGAGTAACAGCACAGAAATATTAACAGTTTAGTTTAGCAAAGGGGCTACATTTTCATTTCATCAGGAATGACGAACATCCCCGTATTTTGTCTCCCAGGTTTTCTGTTTGAAATCCATCAGCTGAACTTGCTTGACATTCAGCCTTCAAACTGAGAAAGGACAACACACAACCTGAAGTGCAAAGGAAATCAAAACACAGTGTTTCCCTGTCTTTCAGAATATTCAAGTGCCTGGTGCAGCCTGCATGGGGTTTACACTTCAAATCTCACTCGAAGACAGTCTGTCTTCTATCCCTTAAAGACAGCGTCAGCTTTGCTGCTTAAACCTACCAGTGTAGATACAAGAATTTATCGAAATGCAAAGCGAAAGAACAAGATTTCTGTAACTGCACTTTCTGACATTAAAAAAATCCAGTAAATCCCATACCCATAATGCAAATTTCATGGTTATTTTTGCAAGGCGCCTCATCACTCATCAGAGCCGCTCTGCCGCTCATACGAGCTGACAGCAGCCACCCCATCATTAACTTTGCCAGCTTCCCCACCAGCAGCGAGGTGAATCCGCGCTGGATGCGCATTACCACTTCATTTCCTGCACCTGCTTCACGAGAGGCACCAGCGACTCGCTACTCCAGAGCTCTCATCTTCTCAAGGGCTCTTCCCATCACCGGCCCCGCTGCTCTCCCGCATCGGCGCAGCTGCGGGGTGGGAGCCCCCCGCAGCCCCGGACGGACCCGCGCTTCAATGCTCTGGGGCTGAGCTGCCTCCGCGGGCTGCTGGGCGCTGGGAAGGCGGGCGGCGAGCAACGACCCCACGGCGGGACCTTGCCCGCCTGTCCGCCCCTCGCCCCGTCCTCCCGCCCCCGCCGCGGCGCTTAGGGATCGGCCGCTCCGTCGCTGCGGGCCCCGCCTGCGGCCCCGCCGAGCCCAGCCAAGGAAGGGACCGGCCACGCTTTCTCCGCAGCAGCGGGGCGCAGCGGGGCCGGGAGCCCTTTGCCGCCGGCACCTGCACGGAGGAGCTGCGGGGGAAACGGCTGCGAGGCTGCGGCGAGCGCGGGGCGGGGGGTGCGCTCCGGGCGCCCGCCGCGACTCCCGGGCTTTGCTCGCTGGCCGTGCGGCGGCTCAAGGGGGTGTGAAGTAGCCGGCTGGAGGCCGCTCGGTGGACTGCAGCTGTAAATACAGGCGACCCAAAGTTAAACGTGCTCAGCTTTGCGGGGCTGGGCATTTCGTCGGAGAGTTTTCCGTATTAAATCTTATCGCACCCCTACAGACACCCACATGGGCTGTAGGATGCACGACCCTACAGCACTGACTGACCACAGCGCCTGCTGCTCTGTTACGGTTATACAGGACATCATCACTATGGGAAAAATCAGCGATAAACTCCAACAGCTGTTTTAAAAAAAAAACCCAAAACACCCCAAAAACCAACCCAAAAAATCCCACCCCCAATAAAACAACCCCCGAATGCTGTAGTGTATGGAAGATGTTTAGAATCCTTACACAGACTATGAGTAATAACTACAAATAATGAGTAGCGACTAGAGATAATGAACTGCTTACCTTTAATTGCGATTTTAGGGTGTCCCCCAGAACCTTGAGAATGCCCCTACAGAGCTGCCGGAGAGCCAAGGAGTTGCTGGAGTGAGGCTCTGGAGTAGTAGAGGGGGATGCAGCTCTGTCCTTATTAGTCTCACACAGTGTGACCCTCCCACTCACCGAGCACAGAATACTCTGCAAGAAAGGACAAACAGCCACCCAGGCACAGATTTTACACAATCAGACGTGTGTGTCCCAAGTCCTGTAGCAAGATATGTCATCATTTTTCTCCTTCCCCTACCCCACCAGAAAACCTCCAAGAAACCAACCCCAAACAGTTCCATATCCTAAACTGCCTGAGAAGAACACTTGAATGAGAAAGTATGCGGTTTCTAGTGACAGGAAACCACTGACATACATTAGCACACCAGCAGGGACGAGTTCCATCACTTAAGTATATGCACACATCATTAAATTTATATACTTCATCATAATTTTAAACATCAGCCGCCCCAGTAACTGCAAGAGTGCCCCTATTTATGGCACTGGTGCTACAAAGCACACCGGACTCGTGACATTTGTTTTGCCTTATAAAACCTATCATGTACCAACCTGATTGTTCTTGCCCCGTAGTATCATCTGTCTGTGATGAGCTGGTGTGACTGAGTGCTGCCACTGCTCTGGGCTCAGCTGCGTGTGTGGAGCTGCACTTCCCCTGGCTTCTCCAGGGGTGCTTGTGGCAGCTCTCCATATTGCATTTTAAAGGTGTAAACCAGAGCGAAGGACAGAGTCAAGGAAAAGTGCTAGAAATAGCTACAGTGCAAACACAGAGAGTAGGGCTTTCATCTCATATAGCCAACCTGTATCTTTTGTAGTAGAATCATTGAAAGCTTGGGGGGGGGCAGGTGGAATCCAGGGGGAAAGTGATGACTGCTCTATGAAAATTTATTAGCTTAACATCAGTTTAACCCAACTGGTCTTTGGGTCACAAAATTCATAGGGTCAACTTTTCCCCATCCCCAGTTTGAAAGCATTTTCTCATTTCAACAAGGAGAACCAGCCAGGATAACCAACGAATCACATGTAAAAGCATGATTATTTTTCTGGTTTAAGTTTCAAAACAGTTGCTCTTCCCAGCTTGGAATCACGAGGAAATTGCAACCTACGGACATATCTGTTCGCGTGTCCGCAGCTCTGCCATGAGCTTGCAGTGTAACTCGAGGCAGGTCGCACTCCTCCCTTGCTCATTCTGTAAATTATAGAAATAAAGCTGCCTTACTGCGTAGGGTGAGGCATGACAGCCCGATTCTACAGCTGACAAATCAGTGGAGCACTCCTTCCTCTTCAGACCAAACATCTCATAAAGGCTTCAGTGTTGAGTCCCAATTCAGCGTTTCTAGCAAATTTGTGAGACCCTCAGCTGAAAGACCCTTTGTAAAAGCTCTGCTTGGAGTGAAAGTTACTTGAAAAGAACCACATTTCTCATTGCTCTTAAAAGCTACAAACTTCTTAATCTCTGATTTTTCCTTTGTCTGGACTAACTTGTGCTACATGGATTTACACAGTTCTGTTAATGACAATGCATTTAGTGCTGAATTAGTTAACCCTTTGAATTGTGGAACATTTCACACATGCAGCCACTTCACAGAATCACATAGAACCACAGAACATTAGGGATTGGAAGGGACCTTGAAAGATCATCCAGTCCAATCTCCCCCGCCACAGCAGGATCACCTAGATCCAGTCTCACAGAAATATGTCCAGGCAGGTTTTAAATGTCTCCAGAGAACGAGACTCCACAACCTCTCTGGGCAGCCCCTTCCAGTGCTATGACACCCTCACTGGGAAGAAGTTCCTTCTCAGATTGATGTGGAACCTCCTATGTTCAAGCTCACACACATTGCCCCTTGTCCTATCACTGTGTGCCACTGAGCAGAGCCTGGCTCCATCGTATTTATGGGGTCACCCTTCAGTCTCCTTTTTACCAAGCTCAAGAGACCGAGCTCCCTCAGCCTTTCCTCATCACAGAGATGCTCCACTCCCTTCAGTGTGGCTCTGCGCTAGACTCTCTCCAGCAGTTCTGTGTCCTTCTGCAACTGAGGGGCTCAGAACTGGACACAAGATTCCAGATACAGTCTCAGAAGGCCAGAGCAGAGGGGGAGGAGAACCTCCCTCAATCTACCAACCACCCCCCTTCTAATCCACTCCAGGATGCCATTGGCCTTCTTGGCCACAAGGGCACATTGCTGGCCCCAGGGCGTTCTGCTGGCCATCAGGACTCCCAGGCCGCTTTCTCCTACCCTGCTCTGCAACAGATCAGTCCCCAACCTATACTGGTACCTGGGGTTGTTCTTGCCCAGATGCCAGACTCTACACTCCTTATTACAGTTCATTAAATTTCTCCCCGCCCAACTCTCCAGCCTGTCCAGGTCCCACTGAATGGCAGCACAGCCTGCTAGGGTGTTGGCCACACCTCCCAGCTTTGTGTCATCAGAAAACTTGCTGACAGTGCTCTGTAATCCCTGATCCAGGTCAGCCTTTCAAGAAATCTTTCTGCCCCTCAGAGTTTCATTACTTCTAGATGCAAACTGGGTCTTCACTTCCCACGGAGCAGTAACGATTCATAAGCCTCAAAACAAGGGCACTTAGCGAGACAGCAGCACTCCAAACAGAAAACTAAAAATAACTTTTTTGGACCACATCAGCTTCAAAACACTCTACATACAAACGAAAGCAGCAAGTAGAAGAATTGAGAACCACGCCGAACAACTGCTGGCCTTCTCCAGCTAACACAGGCACTTCCCATACTCCGGTCCAGAGCTTCAAATAAGCAGTTCATGTGCGTAGTTCATGCAGATCCTTAATGTTCCTTCCAACCCAGAGCATTCTATGATTCTGTGGTTTATTCCTGTTCAGGACCTCAACAGCAGGGACTGCCACCTTACATATTTATGAACCACATGGAGCAGTGACAGAGCTGGTGCACAGTCCCCAAACACTATTTACCGACATTTTTGGCTGATTTGGAGGTCCCTTAAAACAAAGAATGTCAAGGGACTTAAGAGGGAGCCACTGGGGGTTGGAATCTCTCACAGGAAAAGCTGGGAAGGAATGCAGTGGGGTCCCAGCCGTGGGATCTTTAAACATGGTGAAACCAGAAGTCATGCTCAGACTGCACAAAGCAGCAACAGAGCCGGTGCCACTCTGGCAGGTGTCAACCTGGCAGCAGAGGAAGACCAGACTACAGTCACCACTGCACATGGATGTGGGAACCCAAACAGAAGTCACCCAGGAAGATGAGGCTGTGCAAGTGACAGGCTGCAGGGAATGCAGGGGTCTCTCACTTTTCCCAGGCTCTGTATGGTGCAAGCAGGTAGATTATCTGGTTAACCAAGTGGCACAGCTGCAAGACGAGGTTGAAAAGCTACAAGCGGAAGTAGAAAGGCTCAGGAGCATTAGAGAGGCTGAAATAGAAGTAGACTGGTGGAGCCAGGCTCTGCAGTCTGGACAATGGACAAATACGAGCCAGAATCAAGAGGCCACTGTATCCTGCACTTCTCAGATGGAAGACAGAAGCCCAAGTAGAAGGGATGAGTGGAGGTAAATGCAAGGCCATAGCAGAAGGGGAGCACCCCCCTTGCCTGCCTCACCTCCGCAGTTGCCACTGAGAAATAGATATGAGCCCCTCCTGGAAGACAGCCAGTCTAATAAGGATATAGAGGATAGGCAACCTATTCCGGAGGTCCTAGCATGGTTGCATAAATTGGAGAGGTTTTTAAGTAATATGACAACTAGGAAAGCCAAGGCCTCCTTGGAATTAAACCTTGCAAGAGAGGCCGGGGCAACAAAAAGGGCTTCTTCAAATACGTTGAAGGTAAAACTAAACCTAGAGTCAATGTATGCCCCCTGCTGAATGAGGTGGGTGCCCTAAAGACAGACAATACAGAGAAAGCAGAGATACTGAATGCCTTCTTTGCCTCTGTCTATACTTCTGGGGGCTGTCCTGATATCAAACCCCAGACTGCTGAGGCTCCAGAGGAGGTTGAGACAAGAGAGGAACCTTCCTTGGTTGATGAGGACTGGGTTAGGGATAACTTGAGCAAACTGGATGTACATAAATCCATGGACCCTTATGGGATGCACCCACGAGTACTAAGGGAGACAGTGGAAGTCATTGCTAGGCCACTCTTCATCATCTTTGCTAAGTTATAGGAATGAGAAGAGGTGCCTAGGGACTGGAAGATAGCAAATGTCACTCCAATCTTTAAAAGGGGTAAGGAGGACCCAAGTAACTATAGACCGGTCAGCCTCACCTCCATCCCAGGAAAGGTGATGGAACAACTTAACCTTGACGCTGTTTCTAGGCGCATCAAGAGAGTTATTAGGGACAGTCAGCATGGCTTCACCAAAGGAAGAACAGATAGATGATGGCAAAGCAGTGGATGTGGTCTATCTTGACCTCAGTAAAGCATTTGACATGGTCCCCCACAGTATCTTCGCAGCCAAAATGGGGCAGTGTGGTCTAGATGATTGGGTAGTTAGGTGGATCGTGAACTAGTTGCAGGATAGAAGCCAGAGGTAATGGTCAGTGGAACAGAGTGTAGTTGGAAGTCTGTATCTAGTGGAGTCCCCCAAGGGTCGGTACTGGGACAAATCCTATTTAATCTTATACAATCATTGAATCATTAGGAATTAGAAGGGACCTCAAAAGATCATCTAGTCCAATCCCCCCACCACAACAGGATCCCCTAGACCAAGTCACACAGGAACACATCCATATTGTTTTGTAGAAGTTCTAAGCACCTGCAACACAGGCTTCAAGATGCAAGTACCTTCTCCACCTTAAGTCACTATAGACTCATAGAATCAGTCAGGGCTGGAAGGGACCACAGGATCATCCAGTTCCAAACCCCCTGCCATGGGCAGGGACACCCC
>JAOXOE010032047.1:0-11393 GCA_028565055.1 Phoeniculus purpureus
GTGTCCTTCTGGAACTGAGGGGCCCAGAACTGGACACAAGATTCCAGCTGTGGTCTCCCCAGGGCAGAGTAGAGGGGCAGGAGAACGTCTCCTGCTTTGCTAACAATCCCCCTTCCGTTACACCCCAGGATGTCATTGGCCTTCTTGGTCACCAGGGCTCATTGCTGGCTCCTGGCCATCCTGCTGGCCGCCAGGACCCTCAGGTCCCTTTCTCCTCCACTGCTCTCCAACAGGTCAGTCCCCACCCTATCCTGGTCCCTGGGGTTGTTCTTGCCCAGACACCAGACTCTACCCTGCCCTTGTTACGAAGCACCGTTGTGTTCCCCCAGCTCTTCCAGAGCTAAGCTTTACAAACCTTCCCCCCTCCCTTTTCCTTTGCACCCAGCAGTGCTGATGAATGGGCTGTTTGCTAACGAAGCAGCATCATTAACGCGCTGCCATCAAGAATCGCTCTCCACCGCCCCTCTCCTCCACAAGTGTGAAAAATAATCAGTTTTACTCTAATTCCAACAACTCAGAAGAAGATTCTGACTGTTGTGGACCAGCCGGACCGCCAGAGTGGCCCTTGGCAGCTGCTCGCGGTGCTTTCGGAGCAGGATCCTGCCATCCACTGCCCTGCCCTGGGATGCTCTGCTGGGCCAGGGATGCTCCTGCTCCAGCAGACTGGCTGCAAACCCAGGGCCAGGGTGCAGCAGCCTGAGTCCCTGTGTCCGAACGCAGCGGTGCCCGACAGCAGCGGCACCGGCAGAGCTGCCTGGGGTGGCTCTCGCCTGCATCGGCAGCGCTCGGCGCTCTCTGGGTCGGGAAGATGAAATCATAAATTTATAATACAACATTACTTCAATTTTCCTCTTCATTTGCTGCTGCAGTGCCCAGCTCTGCTCTAACGAGCCCGAGCTCGAGCCGCACCGGGGAAATTGCCTGGCTGAATATCAATAGCGCATTAACACCGTGCCCATGTGGATGCTTCATCAAGCCGCATTATGGCCACGCTGACCTACCCACCGCTCCCATTAGATGCCATCCTCACCCGGCACTGGGCGCTGAGCAGTTTATTTGCTTCAGTAGTCCTGGGCAATGATTGAGCTCTCTAATTATCCCGTGTTGCTAAACCCAAGACCCAGGGCTCGCCTGGTTTACCTCCTCCGGATCGAGACCCTCCTGTCCGCAGAAGCAGAACGGGAACCAACAACCAGAACCGCTCTCACACCGGCGCTGGCACCCAGCTCGATGGGAGCAGGTCTGACGCAGAGGATGGGTGAACCACTGCTCACACTCGACCGGCTGAGGTGCTCCTGGGGACTCCAGACCCCCTCCATCCCACCAGCACCTCCACAGGGCTTCTCTGCTCCACGACCACTGATCCTGGCTATGGAGATGCCTTTCCATTTTCAGTGTGGTGAGCAGAGATGGATGAAGCTCACGGCTGGGGAACACTGGAGCTAATCTGGAGCCTGGGGACCTGGGCTTGCAAAATTCATTCAAATACTCCAAGTAAATGTGAGAAGTCCATTGTCTCCCAGCGCTGCGTGGAGTGAGGATCACCACGTCCACGGCAACTTGAAGCAGAGTCCTTGTGCCCCTCTCAGGGTTCCTCTCACGAGACAGTGCTGTGCCCTTGCCAGCAGCAAGCTGGGGCAAGAGGACTGGAAACCAAGCACCACCTCCTGCAGACACAGCGGCTGGTCACACAGCAGGGAGCACCTATGGAGAAGAAACCTCGCTTGGTCACCTGAAGCATTGGTGGTTTCCATCAGACCTTCAGCACCCTGGGGTGGGGAGTGTTGCTGCCTCTGCAGGGGTCTGCAAGGTCAGAAGTGCCCGACTCAGCACAAAACACCAGCAAGTCTGACGGCCAGAAGAAACGAGCGCTGTGGGGTCCCAGCTCTGACCGAGCAGCCCAGAGCTGGGTGTCACCACTGAGACCACCCCAACAGCAGCTGCGACCTCCCAGATGCACATGTGAAGATGGGGAGATGGAGGTGACCACCTGTTCATGCTGCTTCTCCATTCTTTCTTCTTTTCTCTCTTCTTTCTCAACTTAAAGGCACAGACCTGCAGGGAGGGTAAAAAGCTGTGGGGCAATGCAGTGACACACACAACACCTTGGGTGATGGAGCTTCTGGTCTGCACGCCAGGAGCAGACAAGGCTTCTGGGCACGTAGAAAGCTTCTTGGCCACCAAAACACTTCTTGGCTGCAGATGTGTGTGTTGTCTTCTGTGAGGACTATGGTGCTTGTTCACGAGGGCTGGGGAGCATCATCCTCAGGGCTGAGGAGCAGCTCTTCCTGCTGGCTGGGCTGCCAGGGAGAGGGTCACCAGCACTGGGAGAGCCGCTAATTGACGCTCCGGATCCCCCCGAGGCCACGCGTGTCCCGTCGTCGGCAGAGCGAGCCCCACAGCCCAGAGCCGTCCTGGTGAAGGGCTCAGCTTGCCCACGCTCGCCGAGTCGAGAAATCCTTTCACAAGAACCACTTTAATTTTGTTCCAATCAACCAAATCATCACAGAAGCGGCTGCCTACGCACCTTTAGACCCCGGCTGCTGCCGGCTCCTCGGGGAGGCTGTGATTAATGAAAAACACCAGCTTCCTTAATAGCTTTGGAGGGAGCCGCTCCCCGCTCCTTCCTTTGGGTTATCTCGTGCGTTCGTTCCTCCGATTTCCTCCTCTGCCCAGGAACAGCGTCTGGAGAAGGTGACCTTGAACAAGGGCTTCTGGAAACAGGTAGAACAACTCCCCGCTAGCAGCGGCGCCAGATGCTCTGCTTCAGCCCAACTCAGGCAGGTGACCTCAGGATCCCAGTAAAACACCCGGCTAGTGCTGACGCTGCCTCCGGTGTGACGTTACCTTGAGCACCGTGACCCTCGATGGGTTAATTCCAGCAGTGTCCCCGTGGGGACAGGGCATCGTGGCCAGCTGGGGCTCAGGAAGGAGAGATTCAGGCTCCCAGCTGGGCTGCTGTCCACTGGCCCCCTTGAAGCCAATCCTGACCACCAGCCTTTGGGAACAGAGCTTGACGCGTGCCGTGGCCAGAGCCCTGCTGCCATCACCCTGCCTGGTGTTCAAGGACTGAACACGGGGCCAGTGCGACAAGCAGGGACGTCGAGGATGAAGAACCCAGCTCGAGCAGATAATGAAGCACCTGCCCTTCAACACCAGTCCATCAGCAGTCCCGAGCCAGTCGTCCTCGTTTGGAATCTAACGGGAGCACCATGTGTGACCGGCCAGAGAGGAGCGGCTCGGGGTGACCCAACCCACAGCCCAGCAGACACCTGCAGCTTGCTCTGGGCTGGCACCAATCCACTCGCTGAGGGCTTCTTCCCTTTCTTCTTATGGCTTGGAACCAGCTCTTGCCAGAGAGGCAGCTCCAGTGGAAGCAACTGGAACCACACCTGAGGGATGAATCCAACTGGGGTGGACCCCGACTCCATTTGCTCCTTGCCCAGCTGCATGGAGAAGTGGGGCTGAGGCAGCTCTGCCTGCAGCGAGCGGAAGGGAGATAGATGCTGGTCCCAGGTCCTACAGCCCAGCCTGGGGAGACGCTGCCTCCACCACCCTAACCCTGAGATACTGCACGCGGGAAAGGAATAGAAACAGCAGCAACCAAGTTGGGAGAGCTCTGGGAGCACTGTGGCAACGAGATCTCCAGCTGACTAGAGAAAGACAAAGACTTTAACCATCAAATGCAATTTCCAAACACGATGGGGCAGGTGGAGAGCGGGAACAGAGACATAGATGATGGGCTGAGAGAGCAGAATCATCCATCCCGTGGATCACCAACAGCAGGGTGATGAATCCAGCCACAAAGCAAATGGGGTAGGGACGTTTGCCCCCATCAAACCGAGCGGTGCCTCCAGTCAGATGTGAAGTCAGATGCTCAGAAGAACCGAATCCTCTGACCTGACACCTACCCCACAAGCCCCTGGGGTCCTCCGGCATCTCTGAGAGCCCATGGACCTGCTTGGCAGAGCTCAGGGCAACCAAGCAGCTGTGGTTCTGGCTGTTTCTGGGGTCACCTAAAGGCAGGACAGAGCATATGAAGCATCCTTGGGGAGGCCAGGGAGCAGGGACCCCAGCCTGGGCAAGGGGCACGGACCCCCTCTCCTCCTTACAAGCTTTACAGTGCCAACCGAGGGGAAGTCCAGGGGTACAAAGGGAGCAGGAAGCTGAACACGCTCTGGGGCAGGGGGGGTCTCACAAAACTAAGCTGGCAGAGGATCAGCAGCATTTTGCCTTAATAAGCCCACGCGGGGAGCGTCAAGGAGCCGCCGCGTTCTACGGCAAGAGGAAACTATCTGGGCAGAAACAAACGAGAAGCAATTATAAGCGAAGAGCCCCGGTGCAGAAGCAGGACTCTGCCACCAAACATCATTCATCCCGTTTTAATGAGTGTTTCCTGGACACAATGCTCCGCGCTAAGACACTGCTCCAGCTCCTCGAGACTCGCAATTACAGGGGTGACCTGCGCTGTCCCCGCTCCCTCCCTGCTTTCCTCATCCTGTGGAAGGACCAGCAGGATTTTCAATTATCTCTGCTGAACTGTCAGAGATACTTTAAAAAACGAAGGGGGACGGCGTGCGACTCTGAAGAAAGGGGGAGAGATCGGTCTGAGGCAGAGCCAACGCGCTGCGTCCCCCGTCCCCCCGTTTTTCAGGGGTAAAGAGTGACACAGGCAGCCTCGAACATCCATTCAAATGCAAATGCTGCTGCTCCAGGATTGAGGGGTGATGGTCATGGGTGGAGGTGGTGGTGGTGGTTACCGGGGATGGGGTTGGGGGGAGGTAACAGTTTAGCACAGACAGGGTTATCCCCCACCCGGCCGCTCCACCCCAGCCCAAGTGGGATCTGCTCTCAGCTGCTGGGGTGGGAGAAGGAGAGGAGGGAGGCGCCGGCCGCGGGGTTGACGCGGTGGTGGTGGTGGTGCCGCGGCACTTACCCAACATTCCCATCCCTAGCATAAACGCGTCCATGGTATAGGGTAATCCGCGGGCCCTTCCTCTCGTCCCTGGCGGAAACATCACTTCTTTAGGCTGTGCTTTCTTACATTCTACCTATTGAGCAGAAACATGGTACAAATGAGATGCAAATGAATGCCGTGCAAATGTCAAACGCGGAGCTCACCGCCTTCAAGGGGGGAAGGAGGGTTATTTTTAGCCTCTGCCTCCCCGCGCATCGCCTCCCCTCGCAGGTGAGCTGTGTGTGAACGGTGGTGGTGGTGGGGGCTCCCGGGGCACTCATGGACAAACACTGCTCTCATGGATGAATCCCACTCTCCCGGAGCGCTCATGGCTAGACCCAGCTCCCCCAGTGCACTCGTGGTCAAACCCAGCTCTCCCAGTGCTCTCATGGATGAGCATCACTCTCCCAGTGCTCTCACGGCCAAACCCCACTGGCAGCATCACACAAGGGTTGATCCCAGGGGCTGCCGTGGTCCCCAAAGGTGAAACCCCCGCGGCATTCCCTCCCGACAGGGCCGACGGGATGAACGGAGGGAGATCTCCCAGCGCAGCCCTACGATGGTCAACAGCAGGGAGCGACTCGCCGTGACTGTTACAAAAAGCTTCTCGGAAAACAGGAGTCAGGAATCGATTTTCCTAGCCAGCAGAAAGTGTCTGTGACCCTGCCGGCATCCTTCCACTCCCAGTTACTCCCTCTGCCTGTTCAGGTCACCAAATGTCACGGGAACCAACTTGCGAGGTCTTGGGATGCCCAAGGACCCCCAGACACACTGCAGGGAGCTGCTTCCCACTCTTTGTGGAGAGGAAAGAGAGGAAGTCAAGGTTCTCCAGCTCCAGCATCACTGACTTGGACTGTTCCTGTGATCCCTATGGGTGTACTGGGAATCCAGCCAAGAGCTAACTGGGGTTATCCCAACCCATTTCTATGGCTCCACACCCTGGGCCTCGCTCAGAGCAGCTCTGTGTGGGGACATCCTGAGCCTCCTCTGCCCCAGCCATGCAGTTTGCACCGTGAGATTCTCTCGTCCAAGAGGAAACTTCGTGGGCTGAACCTACAGGCTTGAGCTTTACACCTCCAACTCTTCTGCAGCTGGTTTCTCGATCCCTTGATTCCTTTACAGAATCACTAAAGTTGGAAAGGACCTCTGAGATCATCTGGTCCAACCTTCAAGCCAACACATCCATGACCGCTTCGGCACAGTGACACCCCCCTAAGCCCTTCCCTGGCCAGACGGGACTGGGAGCAGGGCAGATGTGGGCACAGGACCAAAGGGTCTTCCCCAAGCAGGGTGCTGCCTCCAAACCATAGAATCACAGAACATTAGGGATTAGAAGGGATCTCCAAAGATCATCCAGGACAATCCCCCTGCCACAGCAGGATCCCCTAGATCCAGTCGCACAGGAACACATCCAGGGGGATTTTAAACATCTCCAGAGAAGGAGACTCCACAACCCACCCCGGGAAACCCCTGCCAGGGCTCTGCCACCCTCACCAGGAAGAAGGTCCTTCTCATATTGATGTGGAACCTCCTGTGTTCCAGCTCACACCCACTGCCCCTTGTCCTGTCATCGGATGCCCCTGAGCAGAGCCTGGCTCCATCCTCCTGACACCCACCCTTCACATATTTATCAACATTAAAGAGGTCATCCCTCAGTTTCCTTTTTCCCAAGCTGAAGAGACCCAGCTCCCTCAGCCTTTCCTCAGCAGGGAAATGCTCCACTCCATCATCTCTCTGGCTCCATGCTGGCCTCTCTCCAGCAGCTCTGTGTCCTTCTTGAATGATGCACAACTGAAGATGTTAAAATGGAAACTGTCAATTCCTTCAGTAAGTGAACAGACCTTTAAGACCAGTCCTCACACTTGTCTGCAAGCAAGCACCCTAACACAGAGATGAGAAGTGAAATGCCACAACTAGGTCCTAACATCTGAGACTTCCTTCCAACATATAATAGTCCAGTTTAGTCTTCAAAACACATGCCAGCATTTACCTTTGCCCGACACATCCAACTCCTGCTCATGAGACTAACAATATGCATGCCACACATCAACAGCTCTCCAGGCTGGTCCTGCTTAGATACATGCTCAGATCGAAGTCACCAGACTAGAGAGTTAGACACTGCAATGATGCTCAGAATTGTGGCATTGGATGGGTTGTGGTGTGTGTGAAAACACTTCCACTCTTTTCCCCATCTCTTTAGCAGTTACTTAGCAACTAGTTGTCTTTCATTCCCTTTCGGAGGACAGTTTTCCATATATAGCGAGGGGAACGGAACTCACCAGTGCCCACCAACTCCTTTATAGAACACCAGTGTTGCTTGAGAGAAAACAAGTGATAGTAACCAGTGAGTTGTCAGATCCTACATTCTTTTCTAGCACGGGCACAAGCCTGCAAAGACTCTCCTGCAGCCTGGGGGTTGAAGGAACTGCTATACCTGAAATCAGCAACCACTCAAAGCCAGACAGACTGGCTTCTCTCAAAGACTTTGTGCTGGTACTTACTGATCTACATTGTCCCCGAGTTCCACCTCTTACTATTTGCTTCAAGATAAAGTACCTTGTTGCTGCCGTGGCCATTACATTACCTGTACGTCGTTGATATTCATTCTTGTTCCCTCCTTCCCAACGAAGATGTCGTCTATGTCAACCAGAATGTACCTATCCAAGGAGAGCCTGAGCTTCTTTCCAGACAGGAAGGAGATGGCATCTATGAAGATCAGCTTGTGCAGCCAAAAATTCAAGTTATTGCCAAAAAGGACTCGCTGAATCCCATCGTGGAGCCCCAGGTCGTGAATTACCGTGGCATAGACGGCGCTTACAGCAGGAGGCGGCGAAAGGTTTTCTGGCGTGCTTACTTTCGCAAATATCACTGGTTGATAAGCCGTGTGATTAATCTGGAAAACAGCCCAGTCATTTCCAAGCAGAGGACCTTTCTTGAGCTTAGAAGATTTTGTCACATGGAGCAGTGGGGAATGAGGGTTAATACAACAGTCCTTAACACCCAGATTGCTGTGGATGTGGAAAGGAAAGCCCTTCAGCTGAAAGCTCTGCAAGCTGTTCTCATTGCCTTTGTGAAACCCAATGACACCCACACCATATTCTATACAGTACTTGTCGAGGAGGCCTCTGTTCCAAGAGTCCATGTTCACATACTTGAGGATATTTTCATACACTATAAGAGCGTATTTGCCTTTATTTTTGTCTATAAGCACCGGGAGGTCACCTTTCCCAGGTGCAATCTCAATGTGAAACTGAAACCTGCTGGACTCTAGAACGGTTATGATATCCTGGCCTAACGACGAGTACTGGCTTTCCACAAACACCAACACGACAAGGTCTGTCCTCAGGGGGTCAAGGGGCTTCATGGTCTTCATCTCCATCAGCTTGTACGGCAACAGTTGAGGATCACCGCATTCCACTTCTGCCGAGACTTCAGACAGTTCATTCTCCTGTTTGTAGCCGCTGTACAAGTAGTAAGCGGAGATAACGATGCTCACCGTACAGAAAGTGGCCAGCAAAATAACCGTTCTTTGGAAATGCCTGTGAAGTTTCATGATAAAACTCATGTCGTTCACTTGCCTTGGACTGCTCTTGATAGCGGCATCGGAAACAAAGCACAGATTCTCAGAGATGCCTTACAGTCCTCTGAAGTGTTTATGTCACCATTGCAGCACACACATCGGTCTTCCACAGGGCCTTACAGGAGGTGCAAGCTACAACAAAGGAAAATCAGAGATTTAATGGAAGCATCACAGTTCTGAGGTATCACAGAACCACAGCACATTAGGGAGTGGAAAAGACCTCGAAAGATCATCCAGTCCAATCCCCCTGCTATAGCAGGATTACCTAGACCAAGTCGCACAGGAACATGGCCAGGCGGATTTTAAACGTCTCCAGAGAAGGAGACTCCACACTTAAACTAGCAGTGAGCAATAAAACCACTGCCCAGCAGAGGTTTGGGAATGAACAGCTCAAAACTCTATTTGGTTCAACTGTGATTCGACATGTAAAACCAATTTCAAACAGGAACTTTCTGAACAGATTGACAGAAACACTGAAAGACCACGGTAACATAAATGACATCCACCCCTGCTCTAGCCCATGTTTTGTACCTTCTAAGGTTTAGCAGTGTTTTGAAGTTTTGATTCCTACAACAGCTGACAACCTTCAGCAGCAGATCAGGGAGTAGATGATAATAGAAGCAGTAACAGGCAGCTCCTGATCCAAAAGAAACTGGAGTACTTAAAAGATTCTCAGAACCATGGAACATTAGGGATTGGAAGGGACCTCGAAAGATCATCCAGTCCAATCCCCCTGTCACAGCAGGATCCCCTAGATCCCACACATATTAACAAAGGGGCGAGAAAGGAGGAGTTGTAAATAAAACCCTACAATAAATAATAGACAAAACCAAACAACGTATCGTGTTCCTGGCCCACTAAACCACTTGACAAGAGGTCCTCCACCCTACGCTGTGGTGGCCTTTCACTCCAGGTTTTCAAATGAAGTTAAAAAATATGATGTACTTAGCAGCACCCACAGAACTTCCACAACTCTAATAACACCCCAAGATTTATCCTCCCCACATCAGGTACGTGCTGAGCACCAAGAACAAACTAGTGACTACAAAAATGAGATGAGGGGAAAAAGAAACCACACTGCATCCCAAAGCATTGAGAGAAAGCTGCCTCCTTAATAATTCAGATTCCCTTTAAACCTGCATCTCACCAGTCAAACCCATTTTCCAGATACATTCTTCTCCCTCTACTCGGAGATACCAAAACCTGTTCTGCTCTGGGTATTCTTACACTCAACCTTGAACCTCACCTGCAGCTGCGCAAAGGCTAACACAGAGCTTTTAGGCAGAAGATTTTCACCTGGGCACATAGGCTCATTAGGCAGTGTCAGACAAAAATACCACAGAGTATCCGAAAAGGAGGTACAGAACCAGTAATGACCCAACAACAGTCTGAAAGCACTGTTAGAAGAACTGAAAGACCATTTTAAATTATTGAGATGTCTGGTGCTTGTCACATTTGCTCCCACAATACCAGCTTAGATAGCGGAAAAGCAGCATTTGATATGGAAGTGCCAGGTGATACAGAAGGCGCTTCACCCTCAATGAGAACAACCCGAGAGACGTTTCCAGACAGATGATTTTCCATTACACGCACAAAAGACTCTCTTCATTTTGCACTTCCAATTCAGCTGCCTGAATGCCAAGAACTCATCATTTGAGTGGCTCAAATTAATGCTGTCTGCGTTCTGCAGAAGAGCTGTGTGTACGCTTACTTCTCAGGAACCGCAGACCTGCCTGGCTCCCCTCACACAGCGCTCAGGCCTGGCTTCTACCACACGCAGGAGCCTGCAGAGCGGAACTCTTGCTGACAGAAGTACAATGAATCCCTTCTTTGGATGACACAAAATCAACCACCACACAAGCAGCAAACACAATGACTTGTCTGCTGCTTTTAGCCGCGAGCTCCTCCAGCCCAAACCACTCCTATTCTTACAGTGGAAACCACCAAAGTACCATTGAGAGGAAGTTCCCAGCAGCATGAAATGAAAGTTTCTTTCTTTACCAGCAAATGCTTCTGATAGTCACCTGAGCCTGACAATCCTGCCTGGAGCACAAGACATTTACAGGGGCCTGAGCTCAAGGCAACAAAAGGCTGATGAGACAGTGCTGTTTGAGTGAGATATTACAACAGGGCTGGAACACAAGGGCTGTTAAAGTAAGCAGCACGAGCACTTGAAACATTCGCAGAAGGATGCAGCTCCTAATGCTGTTCCATGGAGTGGAAAATCTGGAAGCCGCCCAGAAACCTACACTTTCCTCACAGAAACCTGTCGTTTCATCCCGAGCTCCTAACTGCAGGTATCCCCTGGGGCTATGGAGTGCAGCTGCAAGAAGTGGATGGCAACGCCAAGACAGGTGCAAGGATTGACTCCGAGGAACGAGGAATTCTCCAAGACCAGCAGGGCACGAGACAGACTTGGCATCCACTCACCAGTGAGGACAGGAAGGAAGGAGAATGGAACAGAGCAAGGCACAAGGTTTTAACGCTCCCCCAAACCAGCTTGATGCGTATGCAATTTTCACTTGTCTGAGGACTGCTCAGCACAGCGAGAGTTCAAAAGAGCATTGAAAGAAAAAGGTAAACATGAAGAAAACATGCATTTCCTATCAAAGCAGCGTCAAAGCCTTGACAAGGTACAGGTGCTTCCCTAGAGGAGCAGTGTTCTGCTCTGAGACATTCCACCAGTACCTCACAGCACCGCGCTAAAAATCGATCAGCACATCCTGACAGTGGCACGGAGATCTCCGGGGAGCACTACCCAGAACACAATGTGGGGCCTATGAATCACAGAACATTAGGGATTGGAAGGGACCTCGAAAGATCATCCAGTCCAATCCCCCTGCCACAGCAGGATCC
>JAOXOE010032048.1:0-11392 GCA_028565055.1 Phoeniculus purpureus
GGTGGGTCCCAGTTTTCTAGTCCAAAGCAGCTCTGAGACCCACGTCTGCTGGAGGGTGAGTGGCAGCCCCGGGCCAGGCCAGGCCAGGTGAGATGATGGTGCGACCCTCACTTTGGCTGAGTGGAACCGGTCTCGGGGTGCCCCCATCCGGTGCGGTGGAGGAAGCACCAGCCTGATACTCATTCCCACGCAGGAATAGGGAGATGAGGGAGTAGGAGGGACCCGCCGTGGGGGTATCCCGCTCTGGAGCTAGGGGCCAGCTATGCCCCCTCTGCCATCTCCGTACCAAGGCACATATTAGGCCTAGGGTTTTGTAGTTCCTATGACCTGCCCCAGGGCCTGGTGCCTCCACAGCAGCAGGGCCTGGCCCAGTTGTGGGGACTTGTGCAGCAAATGGCCCCCAGTGTTTGTTTTGCCCCCAGCTGTCCTCAGGCTTGCTGCCTGAGGACTTGTCCCAGTGCTCTGCTCCAGCACCTCCTCAGCTTGCTTCTCCCTGCATTTTGGGCATCAGCTTTCAGGGACACAGCTTTTACAGCAGTAGTGAGGTCTGTGGAATTTGAAAAAAATGCAGCCACTGGTCTGTGAACTGGCTGACCTATCTGTCTGCCTTCCCTCCATATGAGTGTGGTGGGTATGAACCAGGCAGGGTTTGGGTGTCTCTGAAGCATGGAGTGTATCCCTGGATGCTATGTGTTGCTCTTGAGGATCAGGCCCTGTGGGATAAAGGTGCAGCCCTATAGGGGTGAAGCTGTCTTGTGCCATTGGAGGAAGCAAAGCCCAGATGTGCTGAAGCC
Organism: Phoeniculus purpureus; assembly: GCA_028565055.1. Taxonomy (NCBI): domain Eukaryota; kingdom Metazoa; phylum Chordata; class Aves; order Bucerotiformes; family Phoeniculidae; genus Phoeniculus; species Phoeniculus purpureus. Next base: position 795 of record JAOXOE010032048.1, read on the forward strand.
TTGCTAGGCTAGCTCAAGTGTGAGCAGCATGGTTGTGTCCAGCAAGGTGCTCTGGGGAGCACCAGTACCACCTGCATGGTTTGCAGAGGTGGAGGCAGTGCTGGCCCCAGACAGGAGGCTGTGCAACAGACAGGGCTAGGAGCTGGCTATGGCATGTGCCTGGCACAGAAAGAGGCCCTGGCAGTCACTTAGGCTTATGTGGGCAGAGGCAGCCCTGGACAACATGCTCTGTGTCAGGTGATGGTGGGAAATAGGATGTTCAGCTGAGTGCTGAGCAGTGGTTCCTGGAGTCGCTTTCTGGTGAGGAGGAGAACCACTTCATTTGTGCTCTTCCCTTCTGCTGTGCTTCAGCTATGTTTCTTATTCTAGGCTTCAACTTCTTTTTGTCACTGTTGCCACATTCCCCAATAAAACTTCTAAACTGCATTTTCCCACCTGTCCTGGGATCAAAGCCAGTGATAAGAGCTTAGCTCTGTTACTGTCTGTCCAGGTTTACTAAAGGAGTAGCCACAGCCTACAGAGCTACTACCTGTGGTGGCCAACCTGAAGCTTACAGTTGCATCATATACATTTGCATGATATCTGTTTCTCTTCTGGCCTGCTTACATCCCTCTTGCTGCAAATACCCTTGCTTTGGAGGGTGCCAAAGCGTCCTCCAGTGAGGATGACAGTAAGTCACTACAGCTTTGACAGGCAGAGCAAGGGGCCAAGGCTGAGCCCATGGCCTTAATGTGGGAGCAAAGTCCCTTTTGTTATTTCTTTTATGATTATTGGTGCTTGGATGCATGACCGTGATGGACACAGGTATGCTAGCAGAAGCCTCTAGTGCAGAAGGGTCATAGTTGAAGCAATCCAAGGGAAGTATGGAATAGTCTATAGCTGTGACACAATGGGTTTGTTACCTTAATGAAGATTGTGGTATCAGGTTTTCAGTGGAATTGTGTTTTTATCTCAGTAGAGTGTTTTTAGTATCCTGCTCTGCTGACAATACAGGTCAGAAAAAGGCAGTACTTGAGACCATATACACCAGTCCTGCTGGCCTTGGCTCTGGCTGTGTCTTCTAACCACTTGCCGTAAGCCTGCTGTGCTTCTCAGCCCTTGGCAGTGTAAAGAGAAAGGAGCTAATCACTAGGCTGTGTGAGACATTGGTCTGCGCTACACAGTGTTACCCAGGACCAGTTTGTGCAGCTCAGTGTCAGGTGAAGCGTCTCATTGCTGAGATGCCTTTTCAGGGACCTGCCAGCAGGTACCTTGCAGAAGGGTCTGGGACTGTCAGTGAGGCCAAGGAGATTAATTTTGCATTTCAATTTTTTTTGAGTTTGTTTTCTTAAAGGAAAATTAGGTGTTTTGCCCTCAAAGATATGTCCTGTCCAAGACTCTGGCCTCTTACCTTCTCTCTTCCCTGAGTAGTATGGTCTGTTCAAAGAACCACGGACAGATTTAGGTTGGAAGGGACCTGTAGAGATCTCTAGTCCAACGGACTTCCTAGTCATAGCAGAGCTGACTTGAGACCATGTTGTTTAGGACTTTGTCCAGTTGAGGTTTGGACAGGACTCCCTGGAGCACCTCCAGGACCATGGAGTCCATGGCCTGTTCCCAGGTTGTGTCACCCTCCTTTGGCTGTGGCTGCTTGTGGGAGGTGTCCAGGATTTTGCTGTGACATCCACCTGCAACATTTAGGCAACAGATAGAGACCTGGGGGCCATACTTACTTATTCCTACTTTGTATTTTGTATTTCTGTCTTTTAAACAGTGTCTTAATATCAACAGGCATGCTTGAGCATGCTGTGCAACTCCATCCTTTTCATGGTGTTTCAGATAGTAGTCCCAAACCCCCCACCTTTTTCCTGTGTGTGTATATGTGATTTTGGCAGATGTGGCGAGTGGTAAGCCTTGGATGAAACATTTCTTACTCATCCTGTAAACACAAAGCTATACAAGTGTCTCACATACTAAGGAAACGAACAGGTTTGAAGACATATCCAAACCAGAGCAAGAGAACATGAAAGCAAAGTTTCAAAGGTGTTCAACCTGAAAACTGAAATGAGGTGAACTGTGGGAAGATGGAAATTAAACTTCTTTAGTCTTGTACCAGTGGCTGCAAATAATAGCAGGTGCTTAAGGGCCAAGCGTTCTCAAGCTCTTTGGGGCTCTTCTCATGATATTTATTCCCAGGTCAAGGCCTTTGCTTCCTTTCAGACAATTCAAATAGGTCCTAAACTCTACATCTGAGTCTGTGGGAGGAACTGGAGCACTGGAACATGGAGACGCTGTGGAATCTCTATCTCTGGAGACATTCCAAACCTGCCTGAACAGGTTCCTGATCTGCTCTAGGAGATCCTGCTCTGCAGTGGGGTTGGACTAGGTGGTCTCCAGAGGTCTCTTCCAAACCCCATCATTCTGTAAGTGTCAGGACAGTTTTCTCTCTGACTTGCTCTTCAAGTGGAGTTGGTTTTTGAAGTTGAATCACTCTGCAGTCACCAGGTACTGCTGCTGAAACTTCTGTCTTAACATGCATAAATAAATCTGATTGTGTTATGGTTTACCTAGACTTGCTCCTTCCAAAACTGCTTACAAAGCCTTTACACTTAGTGCTTACAAAAAGATGTGAGAATATCAAAACATTTTCAATCTGCTGCCAGACTGGCATTCCAGGTGAATATACAGACTCCTATTGGCTCTTTTAGAGTTTACTACTAGTAAGCAGGTGTTGGATTAACAGCAAATAATGCTGAGATCTCAGAACAGTTGTCAAGTACCTTTAAAGTGCTTCAAGGAGACTCCTGGTAAATCTGATTACACACAATTCTTTAAGAAGATTTTTGAAATTTGTTCTTCCTCTTGCAGCACCTTGTAGCTGAGATGAAGTTTCTGGAATGCAAGCTCAAAGGCTAGTTTGGTTGTTCCTGCCTCTGAAGAATTAACAGTAAACTCATGGTTCTGTTTTGCAGCACTGTCTGCTCTACATTGGAGAGGTTTGAGGCTTTCTTGATTCTGGATGAATGCCATATGAAGTTTGAGGTCAGCACCCTTAGCTGGTACTTCTGCTGTAGAAAAATCAAGCAATGATCTTGGTACGTCCCGGCTTTGGGAATTAGTGGAAAAGCTATGCTGGAGTATTGAGGCTGCTGGTGATGTTCTAGAAAGGCCCTACTTTTACCCAACTAGCACTGTCTGGAAATAGCTAATTTTGTCCGACTTCAACTTCCAGTTTTTTTAGTTCTTGCACATTTGTCTGTATCTCTGCAGAGTCCTCTATCAGTCTTACCTTGTGAGTATTTTTGAGATTGGTCATGTTTCCCCATTTCTTTGCAAAGAACAAGGTAGATTTATCACTAGAAGGTCTCTTCTGAACCATGGTTGATTCTTAAACCAGTGGGATTCTTGCATTGCTGTCTCAGATTTTATTTTTATTTGAAATTACTCTTCCAGTATCTGTCATCAAGTGTAAACACTAGCCAAGAATGAGACAGTAATGGTCTAATGTGGTGCTGTGTGCAAGCAGCACTGTACTGAGTGTCACCAATGGGCTTTGTACTCTTTGAAGCCAAGTGTGGGTTGCCAGGTGGGAGCTCAGAGCTGCCTCTCCAAAAACACTGGTCAATAATAAAACGTTTTTTGTTCCTTTCTGGATAATTTTGACTGGACTGAAACCTGGTTCTTAGCAGTGTCCTTAGTTTACTGCTGATTCTTCATGAATTAATTTGCTTTAAAATGAGTTAACCAATCTCTAATAAACGTTTGCAGTGCTTGCATCTGGAAACCTATCAACTGCCCAGAGAAACTCAGATAAATTACAGCAATGAAGTTAGCTTTTGAGATGTTTGTTGCTCAGGGTGTAATATTGTTAATGAAGATCTGTTGACAGAAGCTATACTAGTCAGATATGATATTATTTTATTAATGTTTATTGGCAGAACTGTGTATTGCCCACTGCTGTCTTTTTATCAAGCAATACTAGGTTGGGTGTTACTGTTCTTTTTAAAATTTGGCACAAAAAATAGAAACTTCCTTCAGAGCTCTGCTCAGGTCTTGCAGAGCTTGTTGGTAGGGATTAGCTGGAATGTTGATTTAGGCTTCTTAATTATTTAGGTATTAGATTTTCACATCTCAAACTATATAGCAAAAAAAGATAAATCCTTCAGCCTTCAAACATCTTGCATTTGTATATGTCTAGGACAGGTGTATCAGAAGGGGGTGGTTAACAGATCGAAGAGGTTCTCCTCCCCCCCCTACTCTGCCCTGATGAGACTGCATCTGGAATATTGTGTCCAGTTATGGGCCCTTTAGTTCAAGAGGTACACAGAACTGCTGGAGGGAGTCCAGCACAGAGCCACTAAGATGATGAAGGCTCAGGGAGCTGGGTCTCTTTAGCTTAGAGAAAAGGAGACTGAGGGGTGACCTCATTAATGTTCACAAATGTGTAAAAGGTGGGTGTCAGGAGTATGGAGCCAAGCTCTTCTCAGTGTCTCATCTAGTGCTAGGAAAAGGGGCAGTGGATGTAAGCTGGAACATAGGAGGTTCCACGTCAGTCTGAGAAGGAACCTCTTAACAGTGAGGGTAACAGAGCACTGGAAGGGGCTGTCCCAGGGGGTTGTGGAGTCTCCTTCTCTGGAGAGGTTTAAAACCCGCCTGGATATGTTCCTGTGCGACTTAGTCTAGGTGATCCTGCTCTGGCAGGGAGATTGGATTAGATGATCTTTCGCAGTCCATTCTAATCCCTAATGTTCTGTGATTCTGTACCCAAGCAGGTGCTGTTCCTTTGCTAGAGGAAAGCAGTAACTGTGTGATCATGCTCTTTGGGTAGTAGAGACTTCAGAGGTATTCACTTCATTGTGAAGAGGTAACTATTTTTCTTACTGTCTGATTTTGATTAGTGGCTCCTCATGTTTGTAGGCAGGCCACATATTCCTCTGCTAATAGTTATCTGAGGGCACTGAGATGTAAAAGATTTGTGCAACTCCAGCACCACTGATGCCTTTAGTATGGTAGATAAAGGCCCAGGTAGTCACTTAGTGTACTTCAGTGCCCTGGCAGAGATGCTTCATTCTGAGCTTCCAGGTCTGAGAGGAGATCCATGTGCCCTCTCTTTGGCAGAAGGAGCAGGTCTGATTTGGTGGCTACACACGTTGGGTTTGGCAGTCAGTGTTGCATTCTATGCCAGTCCTGCAGACTCAGTCCTGCAGATGACCCTTAGTCATCTTGTCACTTTGGAAACTCTGGCCTGCTACCTGAGAAGCACTTTGCTTCAGACTGTTGCATGGAGGACTTCACTCCTTGAACTTAGGGAGAAAAAGAAAACCAGGGAAAATGTGGGCCCTCTCTTGAAGAAAACAGGTGACCTGGTAAGCTGTGATATGGGGAAGGCTGAGGTGCTCAATCACTTTTTTGTGTCTTTGGAAAGAACTCAAACCATGCTGCCCAAGTCATGGAGGTTAAAGACTGGGACTAGAAGGAAGGACCAATCCTGATAGAGGCTGATTAGGTTTCTGACCTTATAAAGAACCTGAAGGTTTACAAGTCACAGAATCACAGAACATTAGGGATTGTAGGTGCTGGGTCATTATCGTATTTGAGAAATCATGGCAGTCCAGTGTAGTTCCTACCAAATGGAAAAGGGGAAACATAACCTCCATTTTTAAAAAGGGGAAAAAAGATGATCCAGGGAACTATAGGCCAGTCAGTCTCATCTCTGAGCCTGGCAAGATCATGGAGCAGATCCTCCTGGAAACTGTGCTGAGGCACATGGAAAATACAGAGGTGATTAGTAACAAGCAATGCGGCTTCGTGCCTGACAAACCTGGTGGCCTTCTACAACAGGGTTACAGCGTTGGTGGATAAGGGTAGAGCAACTGGTGTAATCTACCTGGACTTGTCCAGGGTATTTGACACTGTCCCTTACAATGTCCTTGTCTCTAAAACAGACAGAAGGACTGGTTGGTGGATAAGGAATTGCCTGGATGGTCGCAACTTGGTGATTAACAACTTGATGTCTAGGTGGAGTTCCTCAGGGATCTTTTTTGGTCCTGATACTATTTAACATCTTTGTCATCTTTGCATGGACAGCAGCATTGAGTGTACTCACGGCAAATTTGCCAGTGACACCAAGGTGTGTGGTGTGGTTGACAAATTGGAGGGAAGGGAGGCCATCCAGAGGGACCTTGACAGGCTTGAGAACTGGGCCCATGCAAACTGCATGAGGTTCAACAAGTCCAAGGTGCTACAAGGTAATCCCAAGCACAAAACATGGTGGGTGTTGAATGGTTTGAGAGTAGCCCTGAGGAGAAGGACAAAGAGCTACAAAGGTGATTAGGGTACTGGAACATCTCTCTTACAATAAAACGGTGAGACCTCTCTCAGTGCTTGCAAATATCTAAAGGGCAGGTGTCAAGAGGATGGGGCCAGTCTGTTTCTCAGTGGTGCCTAGGACAAAGGGCAATGGGCACATAAGAAGTTCTATCCAAGCATACATTTGAACAGGCTGCCCAGAAATGTAGTGGAGTTTCCTTCTCTGTAGATACACAAAATCCACCTGAATGTGTTCCTGAGTGATCTGCTGTAGGAGAACCTGCTCTCGCAGGGAGTTTGGACTATATAATATTCAGATGTCCCTTCCAACTTCAACAATCCATGCTTCTGTATCACCTCCTTGGTTCATTACAGAATCATGCAAAGTGTCTGATGGTGAATTTGAATAGTGTTCACCATAACTATACATAAACTTGCTTTGTCCATCTGCGTGGCTTGACCTTCCTGTTGCTTATTGTTGTGGGATCTGATGTTGACCTGGAAATCTGTGTTGGGGACTCCTTTGAGAAGGAGGCATTGTTTGTATTCCAGGTGGCAAAAAAAATTAGTTTATCGTCTTGGGAGAATTTTCACCTGCTTCAAGTAGTTACAATCTTTATTTCAGATGTCTTTGTTTCTATTTAACTTTTTTCTTCTTTGTTGGGCACCTGAAAACACAGATTTCATATTGCTTTGGAATTGGCTTATTCTAGAAACTTTGTCTCCTTTGCAACTAAAGAAAGTGAACAGAATCACCAAAGTTGTTATTGGTGAAACTTGCTGAGCATCTTTGAAGATTACTAATTTGGTCTTTTACGACAGAGTTACAGCCCTACTAGATAGAAGAACAACTGATGTCATCTACCTGCACTTGCACAAGGCATTTGACACTGTCCCGCATTACATCCTTGTCTCTATGATGGATTTGACATGGACTTGATGGATGGACCACTCGGTGGATAAGGAACTGGATAGAAGTTTGCACTTAAAGAGTTGTGATCAACAGTTCAAAGTCCGGGGGGAGACCAGTGACAAATGGAGTTCTTCAGGGGTCTGTCTGAGTCCAGTGCTGTTTAATATCTTTGTCAGTGGCATGGGTAGTGGCATTTGGTGCTCCCTCAGCAAATTTACCAATGACACCAAGCTGTGCAGTGGACTCAGCTGACAGAAGGGAGGCCATCCAGAAGGACCTTGACAGACTTGAAAAGTGGGCCAGTGCAAGCTGCATGAGGATCTGAAAGTCCAAGTGCAAGATCAGGCCAATCCTAGGCATAATTACAAGCTGAGTGCAAAGTGGGTTGAGGGTAGACCTGAGGAGAAAGACTTGAAGGTGTTGATTGACTAGAAGCTCACCATGAGTCAGCAGTGCACTCATGCAGCCCAGAAGGCCAACCATATCCTAGGATGCATCAACAAAAGTGTGGCCAGTAGAGCAAGTGATTTTTTTCCCCTTTACTCTGCTCTTGTGAGACCCCACCTCAAATACTGCATCCAGTTCTTGTGTCCCCAACATAAGCAGGATATGGAACTGTTGGAGTGAGTCCAGAGGGGGCCACAAAGATGATGCAAGGGCTGGAGTACAACTGCTATGAGGATAGGCTGAGGAAGCTGGGATTGTTCAGCCTAGAGAAGAGAAGACTCTAGCTGCCTTCAAACACCAGAAGGCAACCTACAGGAAGGCTGGAGAGGGACTTTTCACAAGGGGTTTTAATGATAGGACAGGGGAAATGGTTTTAAACTGAAATAAAGTAGATTTAGACTAGATCTTAGGAAGACGTTCTTCAGTACTAGGCTGTAGAGACTCTGGAACTGATTTGCCTGGAGAGGCTGTGGATGCCCCCTCCCTGGAGGTGTTTGGGGACAGGTTGGATGAGGCCATGAGCAACCAAGTCTACTTGAGAGGCATCACTGCTCATGGCAGAGGGTTTGGAGTAGATGATCTCTAAGGTCCCTTCTTACCTAAACCATTTTATGATTCTATGATTACATCTTCAGTGGTTTCTATTTGTGACTCTGTGAACAGTGCTTATTTGCCACAGTGATACACTGCTGTGTTTTTAGGTCAAATAAGGGGTCAGAGACTTTGAAGTCCAACCGTGTGGTATGATTCCCTAAACACCTCCTTAAATGAGTTTCAGAAGTTGAGTACATTCTCTGTCTAAATATATCCTGTTTAGTTGCGAGTAAAACATTCGTGACATGGTTGTCTTTCCAGACGGAAGGAGATAAAGAATTAATCAGCCATCACCAGTGAAATTGTTTTGGGCTTGTTGGGGAAAGGACCTGGAGGTGCTTGTGGCCCACAGGCTGACCATGAGCCACCAATGTGCCCTTGTGGCCAAGAATGCCAGTGGTCTCTTGGAGTGCATTAAGAAGAGTGGCCAGTTGGTCGAGGGAGCTCGTTCTTTCCACTACTCTACCCTGGTAAATCTGCATCTAGATTACAGCATCCTGTTCTGGACTCCCCAGTTCAAGATGGACAAGAGCTACTGGAGAGACTCCAATGCAGAGCCACTAAGATGATCAGAGTACTGAAGCATCTGCCTTATAAGTAGAGGCTGAGAGAGCTGGGGCTGTTTAGGCTAGTGTGGAAAAACTGAGAGGAGACCTGATCAATGCTTGTAAGTATCTAAAGGGTGGGTGTCAGGTTGATGGGACTAGGCTATTCATGGTGGCGCCAGTGACAGGACAAGGGCAGTGGTCACACACTGAAACACAGGAGGTTCCACCTAAACCTGACATAATTCTTTTATACAGTGAGGGTAAGACAACTGCCCAAATATATCGCGGAGTCTCCTCCTCTAGAGACATTCAGACCCCTTTCTGGATGTGTTTCTGTGTGGTCTTCTCTAAGTGATCCTTCTCTGGGATCTTCTCCAGCAGAGCTGGACTAGATGATCTTCAGATGTTCATGCCAACCCCTAACATTCTGTTATTATGTGATTCTTCCTTATAGGAGGATGAGTTATAGATGAGTTATGCCAGTAGACAGAATAACTGAATCTTCTGCTTCAGGGCTTAAAACAGTGCTAAATTTAGAATTGAGATGGCTCTAATGGGATGTGTAGGGGATGGACTGTGTCACATCTTTAGATTCTAGGGTATTCCTTGGCAGTGTCCACTTACAGCCTGTTTTGGAGGCATAATGCTACTCCAAGTCTTACTCTGCTTTGTCACTTGTAGACTCCAGCTCTTTCTCCCTTTCCCTCTTCAGGTTTGTCAAACATCTCTTTGTGGCAGTGTAATTAATGTTTAATCAACATTGATATAAACACTGATGCCTCATGTCACAGAATCACAGAACACCAGGGATTGGAAGGGATCTCGAAAGAGCATCTAGTCCAATCCCCCTGCCACAGCAGGTTCACCTAGACCAAGTCCAGGTGGGTTTTAAACGTCTCCAGAGAAGGAGACTCCACAAACCCCTGGGCAGCCTGCCCCAGGGTTCCATCACCCTCACTGTGAAGAAGTTCCTTCTGATTCATACGGAACCTCCTGTTTTCCAGCTCACACCTATAACTCACAGAACCACAAAACATTAGGGATTGGAAGGGACCACGAAAGATCATCCAGTCCAGTCACCCTGCCACAGCAGGATGCCCAAGATCAAGTAGCAGTCTTGCCCTTTCTGTCTTATGATGATGTCAACCACAAGGACTTGGTAATTTTGTCCCTCTGGTGTTAGCAGTCAGCATCACACCTTACTATACAAGTGGCTGTACTCTGCAGCTACGCTGGTCTTATTCTGACTGTGTTGTACTCTTGTGTCTACTTTGCTACTTGTTTTTGTCTACTTTGTCTTCTTCTACTGCTTTTAACACCATGGGCTTTACCATCTTCTTTTTTTTTTTTTTTGCCACTCTCCAGAATTCCTCCTAGTTCTAACTTAAACACTTCCAGTTGTTTGCCAGTGTAGTTTCAGGGCTATGCTGTAGGTACAGTCAAACTATGACACAGTTATATCTGTCCTCTGACAAAAACAATGACTCTAGTAATTTTATGTCTTGTTCAAGATACAGAGCTGTAAAGGTCTTCTGCCTTTATGTTAAAAAAAAGGTATTTTGAAGAAAACATATCTGTTAGCTCCATGAGAACAGATCAGGAGAACAGACAGATCAGATCATTTGGGTCTGGTGATATACAGAGGAAGGCAGGGAACAGGAGAGACTGGTGGGCAGAGTCCCTTTGGAGACAGTCTTGAAGAACAAAAGAGTCTAGGAAGGCTGGACACTGTTTAAGAGGGAGATCCTGAAGACACAGAACAAGCTGTGCCAGTGTGCCATAAGATGAGCCAGCAGGGTAAAAGACTG